>JASEVX010000001.1:16731370-16909014 GCA_031761405.1 Serripes groenlandicus
GCAGACATACTCATGTATGGAAGCGTTTTATAAATGAAAGGGTGCTATTGAATAGAGTTAGACACATAATGTAAACAAATGGAAGATTTCTCATTAACATCATGTTCTTCTTTTGCCATAATGTAATGACCAGAAACTTTCGACCTAACCATTCACCATCGTCTTATACAGACGACGTTTCACTCTTCTAATACAGACGAAAATTTGAAAACTCACGTATGTCTCCTTTTCTCGCGAAGTATTCTATTAAAATAAGTATATTGGCTAAAATGTTCAAAATCTATCATGCTTTTCTTATGATGTGTTGGAAGCAGACGAATCGGGAAAGCTTGCGTTCCGGTAGACGATATAGGGAAATGTATGAACACCGTTTAAAACGCAATGGTTGTAATAATGTGTACAACAAGGGTCGATACGTCAACCCATATCTTTCCGATAAGGCAGAACATGTCAAATCATACATGTATGTCCCAGTTGTATTAATGTGTACAACAAGGGTCGATACGGTAACCCATATCTTTCCGATAAGGCAGAACATGTCAAATCATTCATGTATGTCCCAGTTGTATTAATGTGTACAACAAGGGTCGATACGGTAACCCATATCTTTCCGATAAGGCAGAACATGTCAAATCATACATGTATGTCCCAGTTTTATTAATGTGAACAACAAGGGTCGATACGGTAACCCATATCTTTCCGATAAGGCAGAACATGTCAAATCATACATGTATGTCCCAGTTGTATTAATGTGAACAACAAGGGTCGATACGGTAACCCATATCTTTCCGATAAGGCAGAACATGTCAAATCATACATGTATGTCCCAGTTGTATTAATGTGAACAACAATGGTCGATACGGTAACTCATATCTTTCCGATAAGGCAGAACATGTCAAATCATACATGTATGTCCCAGTTGTATTAATGTGTACAACACGGGTCGATACGGTAACTCATATCTTTACGATAAGGCAGAACATGTCAAATCATACATGTATGTCCCAGTTGTATTAATGTGAACAACAAGGGTCGATACGGTAACCCATATCTTTCCGATAAGGCAGAACATGTCAAATCAAACATGTATATCCCAGTTGTATTAATATGTACAACACGGGTCGATACGGTAACTCATATCTTTCCGATAAGGCAGAACATGTCAAATCATACATGTATGTCCCAGTTGTATTAATGTGAACAACAAGGGTCGATACGGTAACCCATATCTTTCCGATAAGGCAGAACATATCAAATCATACATGTATGTCCCAGTTGTATTAATGTGTACAACACGGGTCGATACGGTAACTCATATATTTCCGATAAGGCAGAACATGTCAAATCATACATGTATGTCCCAGTTGTATTAATGTGAACAACAAGGGTCGATACGCCAACCCATATCTTTCCGATAAGGCAGAACATGTCAAATCATACATGTATGTCCCAGTTGTATTAATGTGAACAACAATGGTCGATACGGTAACCCATATCTTTCCGATAAGGCAGAACATGTCAAATCATACATGTATGTCCCAGTTGTATTAATGTGTACAACACGGTTTGATATGGTAACTCATATCTTTCCGATAAGGCAAAACATGTCAAATCATACATGTATGTCCCAGTTGTATTAATGTGAACAACAAGGGTCGATACGGTAACCCATATCTTTCCGATAAGGCAGAACATGTCAAATCATACATGTATGTCCCAGTTGTATTAATGTGTACAACACGGGTTGATACAGTAACTCATATCTTTCCGATAAGGCAGAACATGTCAAATCATACATGTATGTCCCAGTTGTATTAATGTGAACAACAAGGGTCAATACGGTAACCCATATCTGTCCGATAAGGCAGAACATGTCAAAGCATACATGTATGTTCCAGTTGTATTAATGTGTACAACACGGGTCGATACGGTAACCCATATCTTTCCGATAAGGCAGAACATGTCAAATCATACATGTATGTCCCAGTTGTATTAATGTTTACAACAAGGGTCGATACGGTAGCCCATATCTTTCCGATAAGGCAGAACATGTCAAATCATACATGTATGTCCCAGTTGTATTAATGTGTACAACAAGGGTCGATACTCAACCCATATCTTTCCGATAAGGCAGAACATGTCAAATCATACATGTATGTCCCAGTTGTATTAATGTGTACAACACGGGTCGATACGGTAACCCATATCTTTCCGATAAGGCAGAACATGTCAAATCATACATGTATGTCCCAGTTGTATTAATGTGAACAACAAGGGTCGATACGGTAACCCATATCTTTCCGATAAGGCAGAACATGTCAAATCACACATGTATGTCCCAGTTGTATTAATGTGTACAACACGGGTCGATACGGTAACCCATATCTTTCCGATAAGGCAGAACATGTCAAATCATACATGTATGTCCCAGTTGTATTAATGTGAACAACAAGGGTCGATACGTCAACCCATATCTTTCCGATAAGGCAGAACATGTCAAATCATACATGTATGTCCCAGTTGCATTAATGTCAACAACAAGGGTCAATACGGTAACCCATATCTTTCCGATAAGGCAGAACATGTCAAATCATACATGTATGTCCCAGTTGTATTAATGTGAACAACACGGGTCAAAACTACTTGGTTTTACGATAACCCATATCTTTCCGATAAGGCAGAACATGTCAAATCTTACATGTATGTCCCAGTTGTATTAATGTGTACAAGACGGGTCTATACGGTAACTCATATCTTTCCGATAAGGCTGAACATGTCAAATCATACATGTATGTCCCAGTTGTATTAATGTGAACAACACGGGTCCAAACTACTCGGTTTTACCATAATCCATATCTTTCCGATAAAGCAGAACATGTCAAATCATACATGTATGTCCCAGTTGTATTAATGTGAACAACACGGGTCCAAACTAATTGGTTTTACGATAACCCATTTTCCGATTAGGCAGAACATGTCAAATCACATGTGCCAGTTTTTCCGCTTTCAATGCATAACAGGTCTGAAAGATAGCGATGGATATTTCCACACTACACCAGTCTGGTATCTCGGCTAAACTCTTGAGAGACAGATTACATTAAATATATCAATTCCACCGTCAAGTTGATATAGTTATAACTTCTTCATGACTACCTTCTTCTTTCTTTTTTCTTCAATGTGTACATTTAGGATAACATGAGGGACATATAACACTAAATGCACCTACCGTCAGGCGGATCTAGTCAAATACCTGGAATGAAACCAGTTCTTATCTTGAAATGCATTCTCTTAGTGAAATCATAGCGTATGTACTGTTGAGTTAACAGGCTGTGAAGATGTCGCTCTTGTATTGGTAACAATTAAGGGACCTTTGAGGTTTTTATATTTCATGATAGGTTGAAAAGGATTCATTAGGGTATCAAAATTGTCATATTTCAGACGGATAGTTACATATATATAAACGTACCAATTTTGAGCAACAAGATTGATCTTAGAAGATGAAACATTTCCTTTAAATTGTTAGCAGACTTGCTTCGTTTGGTCTCTTTGTTGTTGGGCATAAAGTAAGACTATTTCGTCGGTGCAAGGAAATAATATCTGATCGTCATTTACTCAGTACACGCAATGTCAGTTATGCACTATTTTCAAAATATTGTGAATAAAATAATGATCTGCTTTACGCCGCTTTCAACATTTTTCATATCAAGGCGTTTCCTGTGTTCGTTACCAGTACTACTGGTTTATTTACTCTCACACAAGCGAGTCTGTGGCTATGCTAACACAACAATCCTGAGCACCAAGGAGGGAAAGCCATTACTACCATTTTAAAGTATTAAACATGACCAGGCCGGATATCGGAGCAGAGTCAATACACACCGAGGCGGACGCTCTACCACTACTACACCGAGATGGTCGATACAATTTGGACCGTGCCTAAAAAGACCATTGTCTACATCGAAAATACTGTTGGAGAATGCTTTAACGATTCCGCTGTACAAACTAAACAACAAAATCCGAGCTAGGTTTAGCTACATGTACCTTAAACAGTCAATGAACAGACGCGCTTTTGACTCGATATTCAAGCGGTTCTCAAACTGAGAGATAAAACATAGTGTAAAGTCGTAATAACGCGAAAAAGGGCGTTAACATTCGAAAAAAGCGTATTAATTCAAAACAAGGCATAATAACGCAAATCAAAGGTCAATAAAGGCGTCGTAAAGCCATTTCGGGGATATAAAAGATTAAATAATACACGCTTAATTGCATATTTATTCATATTCATGGTTGTTACATTGTATGATGTTTTAAGTCACCAATCTGATTCACTTGTATTTCTAACTAGGAGTTAGCAACAAAGATATTTAAACTGTATTAGCTCATTTAGACAGAGTTATCAGCAGCATGTCTACATTGAAAGGGAAGTTAAAGTCACAAGGAGTCTCATTTGGATTTACTTGACGTTGCTTGATTAAATTTTTCTCAGCTTGAAACATCGGGTGCTTTACAAGGTTATCGCTGAAGGCATTTAAAGTGTAAACAATTCGGATACAATGTTCCCAGGGATACTATTTAGTATTTACCAATTGATGAAACTGCTTGACTTGAAAGGGATGGAAAACAGAAAAAGAAGGTGAATAAGGAGGCGGCAATATTCAAGTCCAGGACCCAATTTGGTTTGGCATATGGACTCTCGGGGTTGAAAAGGTATTTAAAGAAGTAATCGATTTATATATATCTAAACATGCATTGTATCGCCTTTGTTGTGATTAACAACACCATTATCTCGCGTAAGTACGCCTTTTATTAGCGTTAATACGCATTTGCTAACGTTACTACGCATTTGCTAGCGTTACTACGCATTTCTGTAACGTAATACCGCATTTTTGTAATGTTAAAGGGACTGAATCCCATATGAGAAAAAAGCGGAAAAAAAAGAAAATTGTTAACAATTGCTATTACCTTGATGTTTTTGCGTAATGCATTGAGATTTGCTGACTGATGTACTACAATATATGCACACTATTAATATTGCGGAGATTTTTCGTTATTTTGCATTGTAAAATCTACTGGGTTAGTAACCCAGTAAATCTAAAAATATCGCTGTATATTTATCACGTGATCACTACAACCGAATTGACAATCTCCTTCCCAGAGTTGTTGTTCCTTACACTCAAGCATACATGAATGTATAGTCGATAGTGTTAGAGAATGCCGAATTGAATCCACAAATTTAAATGAGCAAGAGGAAATTCCACGGTATTTTTAACTGGGAAAACACGGAGCGGACGTTTTTTTAACTGCTTATTTCCTATGAAGTAATGAAGAACAAGACTTGTACGACCTTCTACAACATTCCGTTACATATATATAGACGTATTTTGGATTAATTAGAATAAGTATAAAATATAACGATTTTGGACCATTATGGTGTTTAGTCCCTTTAATACGCCTTTGAATCGAGTTACTACGCATTTCTTCCTCAAAATAATGCATTTTATTAGCGTTAATACGCCTTGTATTTGCGTTTTTCGTGTTATAACGCCTTTAACCCGCGTTACTACGCCTTTATTTGCATTATTACGCATTTACTTTGCCTTAGTATACCTTGTTTCGCGTTACTACGCATATGTTCATAGTATGTAGCTGTTTTCAAGTTATGACGACTTTACAATATGTTTAGCTCTCAGATGGCCAATACATGTTGTCTTTATATCGTGTGAGTATTTTAATACATAAACTTTGTACAATTTTACATTGTGCGAAAAGTGTACGTGATAATAGAGATATTATCTGGGCCGAGTTATTATGAGTTACTAAAAGAATGTACACGTTCTTTTAGTGAAATATTACTTTTCAGATGACACATGCTTCCACACCCAGCCCGCTTATTGCAATCTCGAAAACTAGTGTGAAAATAATGGATTGATATTTGATTTAAAAAAAAAAAGAATAAATTCATTTAGTGGCCCCATACCAAAATAACTGATAAGACAGATAAGGCAGACAAAGGTCAAACGAATAGAGGAAGGTAATAATATAATCACTTTGGGTGTTAAAAGCATTGAACCTGTTTAAACCAAGGACATTTGTGTTACCATTTTATGTTTTGAACTGTTTATAAGGTAAGCAAAAATATATTTTTTGTTCACTCTAATCTTATTCAGTGTCTCTGACGTTGGCAGACTCATAGGCTAGACTCAGTCGTTTAATAATAGAGTGTCAGTCATGCCAACTACCGACCCTTAACGAGCCAAACGCATTTAAATGATGCTCTGTGGAGAGAGGTCGAGATACTCTGCGACCAAAGAAGAACATGTATTTGCTGCGATGCAGACACAAGAGTGTTGACCCTTATAGCCGAATGAGACGCTGGCCAGATATTGAAAATAACCAAAAATGGTGTAGGTGTAGAGGATGACAGAAGGCAAATAATAAATCAGAAAGTATAGCAACTCCAGATATGTGTGGTTAATTAACAATTGTCGAGTTTAAGGCAGGATGGTATCACCATTGCTGCATCAACTGTCTGATAGTTTGAGGTGATATGATCATTTGTGATCTCTAAAATTCTTGGTGGATGATCATTCTTATTAACGCTTAAACTGAGTTGCATGTTGACTTAAGGAAGGGGTAGCATCCAGGGCGACTCCGAGCAAGGTCTGAAATCTGCTACATTGAATTCACGAGTCCGGTATTCCTCGGCCAGCTGTTGTACAGCGGCTCCAAATGGACGTTATGGTTGCTTGTATTTGTATGAGACAAAGAAATCGATTCCAATGATAGCATTCACAGCGTTGCAAGATCTACTATTTGTTCTTGAATACGTTTATATACGGCATTATACTATTGAAATGATATTGTTTTATTTCTGTGTTTCGCCCCTTTCAACAGTATTGCAGATACACCACGTTGTTACCTGTGCAAAGGACCAATTAACACGCTTTTATTTTCCCGAAACTGATCAATCTGTTGTCACGCTAACCGTACATTTCTAAGTGCAAGATGTGAAGCCATTACAACTATTTTTAAAGACTTAGGTATGACCCGATCGAGGATCGGACCCTGGTCGCGAATGCAGTAAGTCCTTGGATCGAACCTTGGACCTCTCGCTTTCGTGGAGAGATCTGTATCGACTAGGTAAACCGGTCAGCTAACATTTGTTAAGTTCGTACTGCGACACACACAGCTATAGTTAGCAGTGAGACCCCGAATAGTAACTATTAGGAATCAATGTATTTCGTCTTTATCGGAGCATTTTGGTATTACAAAGACGGTGATTTTGTAGTGATGTAATTTTATATCACACAACACGACGATCCTACGATGAACACTCGCTTGTGGTTAATTTCACTGCCCTCGTCATGCAGAATTAACCATTTGGCGAGCATACTATGAACAGTTTGACACTCCTCTATTGAAGCGCGTATCAGTTACGAGGCGAGATGCGTACCGCCTACCTAATTAATATCCATAGTAATAAAGTCTCCTTGAAATAGTGTCTGCACGCAATACTGTTCAGTAAATCACATCGTTATCCTTGTGAAAATGTTTTGAAAAGTTCCGCTGTGATATAACTGAAAAATTGATGAAAGCGGAGTTAAAATACAATACATCAATCAATTTTCTGAACAGTATAACTTGCGGGCCCTTGGCCTTTAAACAACTCATCAGGTTATTTGTTTTAAAAGAATTGCGTGCGGACCCCTAGCATTAAAATAACTAGGTTGTTTTCTTTAAAGTATCGCATGCGGACCCCTGCCCCTTTAACACCTCATCAGACTATTTGTCATAAAAGTATCGCTTACGGACCCTTGGGCTTTAAACAGCTAATAAGCATATTTGTCTCAAAAGTATCGCTTACGGACCCCTGGCCTTTAGATAACTAATAAGGCTATTTGTCTTAAAAGTATCGCTTTCGGACCTCTGGCATTTAAACAGCTAATAAAGCTATTTGTCTTAAAGGTATCGATTATGGATCCTTGACCTTTAAACAACTAATAAAGTTTTTTGCCTTAAAAGTATCGCTTACGAACCCTTGGCCTTAAAATAGCTAATAAGGCTATTTGTCTTAAAGGTATCGCTTACGGACCCCTGGCCTTTGAACAGCTCATTAGGCTATTTGCATTAAAAGTATCGCTTGCGGACCCCTGACCTTTAAAGAGCTCATTAGGCTATTTGCTTTAAAAGTATCGCTTACGAACCCCTGGCCTTAAAATAGCTAATAAGGCTATTTGTCATAAAAGTATCGTTTACGGACCCCTGGCCTTTAAATAGCTAATAAGCATATTTGTCTTAAAAGTATCGCTTACGGACTCATGGCTTTTAAACAGCTAATAAGGATATTTGTCTTAAAAGTATCGCTTACGGACCCCTGGCCTATAAACAACTAATAAGGCTACTTGTCTTAAAAGTATCGCTTTCGGACCTCTGGCCTTTAAACAGCTAATAAGGCTATTTGTCTTAAAGGTATCGATTACGGATCCCTGACCGTTAAACAGCTAATAAGGCTATTTGTCATAAAAGTATCGCTTACGAACTCCTTGCCTTTAAACAACTAATAAGGCTTTTTGCCTTAAAAGTATCGCTTACGAACCCCTGGCCTTTAAATAGCTAATAAGGCTATTTGCCTTAAAAGTATCGCTTGCGGACCCCTGACCTTTAAAGAGCTCATTAGGCTATTTGCCTTAAAAGTATCGCTTGCGGACCCCTGACCTTTGAACAGCTCATCAAGCTATTTGTCTTAAAAGTATCGCTTTCGGACTATGGTCTTTAAACAGCTCATATTGCTATTTGTCTTTAAAGTTTCGCATACGGACCCCTGGCCTTTAAACAGCTCATAAGGCTATTTGTCTTAAAAGTATCGCTTCCAAACTCCTGGTCTTTAAACAGCTACTCTTACAATTTGTCTTAAAAGTATCGCTTATGGACACGTGGTCTTTAAACAGCTCATCAGGATTTTTGTCTTAAAATTATCGCATGCGGATCCCTGGTCTTTAAACAGCTCAGCATGTTATTTGTCTTAAACATATCGATTGCGGACAACTGGCCTTTAAACAGCTCATAATGTTATTGTTTTAAAAGTAACGCTCTGATATAACTGAACAGTTGTTGAAACATGTTTTCATGTCATCTGCACGTGCAAACTACTAGTATATATAATGAACCTTTAAATAAATACATCAGGGATATATCATAATTTAATCCCTTTCCAAAATATAACAAATCTGCATCTCACAGTGTTTTAAAAGTTATTGGACAAAATTAGGGAAAATGAATATATATCAAATGTTTTTGAAGAAAACATTCTGACAAATGGAGAAACAACTCATATTGAGCAATACGGGCAGTTCATCCTTCTGTTACAATGTTTTCGGAAGTCATCTGCTACAGATGCTTTAAATTGCATCTCCATGTCAGAAACATTTCAGCAGGGACTTCTAATACGTATTAATTCCAGATGTTAGGTACCACTTTTCCTATTGTGTTCAAGTCATTATTCTTGAATAAATTTCTGTTCTATATTATTGTTCAATCAATTTAATCAGTGTAGCTTTGCGGCCTGGAAACGCCTTACGTAAATATAACTCTGTCAGAAAATTAAAAAGCCCTGCTTAAAATTGGGGCACCATTTGCTATTTGATGATTGGTGTTCTATTTTTAGAAATGATAACACGTGTGTTTGAAAAGTCACGCGTTAATCCTGATTAAGATAGGACCATAGAAATTTGTAAGGTTATCTTTCATTTTGACATCTTTCTGCATATTTAAGATGTAATCTTGTTCTAATAATCAAAGAATAAGTAGATACAGTGCACAATGTGGACTTAGATCAAACTGTACGGATTTGCAGCTGATCTTGTCGCATTAAAAGAATAGAAATATATAGTGTTAAAAGACGCGTATAGCAAGATAAGGATGTTAACAAAAAGGTAAACAGTCTAAAAGAGTTTTGCTAGCAGACAGCAGAAAAGTTGTGACGTCATTACCAAATGAAGGGTATATAATGATAAGAGAGTCCATTTTTGTGTTTTTCCCCCTTCACTACCTTAACTTGGGTATGAAAACAATGTAATTTGAAAAAAATATATATATTTATTTTAAAGTAAGATGTATGAACTCGATTTCAGTGAGGGAAACGGTCTCTACGTTCGGCAAGCTCCGTGGCAAAAAAATGTGTCCGGACCATCCCGAAGTCTATTTTTAGGTTGTCTAGCTTTTATTTTAGGTCGTCTGTTAGTGGAATTCAAACATGACCTAGATATGCGCTTTGGGTAGCTGGGATTGATTAATTCCGTCTAAAGATTGACCGAATCGGTGTTGTAGTGGTAGAGCGCCCGCCTCGGGTGTGGGAAGTCGCGGGTTTGATCCCCGGCCGGGTCAAACCAGATACTTAAAATAGATGGTAATGGCTACCGTCCTTGGCGCTCAGATTTGCTGGGTTAGCATTACGACTGACTTGCTGGTTTCAGGGTAAATGGACCAGTAGTACCGGTAACTTACCAAGGAACCTCCGTGATATAACTGAAGACATGTTTAAGGCGGCGTTAAACACCAATTAATTGTTGTGAAGGCTACTTACTGTGAAAGCTCAAACAAGTATATGTAAAAACATACGCATAGGGGAATATTTCTAGAAGCCTAGCTACAGTAATTGCTCCATTGCGAAAAGTTATTTTTAAAGGCACGAGCGAGCATTTCTAATTGTATGTGTTCATATCAGCACGTACATATACTCCGTCTGATCATAATATATGTACAGGTTAATCTGGGTCTGCATGGTTCACGAACATGATTGTGTGCCTTATCTCATTGATTGGATCAAATTTAAAATTGAAGATAAAACATGCAGCAAGTTATTGGATCGAGCCTGGAATCTCTCGCTTTCGTGGCGGGTACTCTACCGACTTGGTTAACCGCTAACATGTAATGTGCGTACAAGTTCGTAACGCGACACAAACAGCTAAAGCTAGCAGTGAGACCCTAAGAGTAGCTATTATGAAGTCATGTATTTAGCCATGCCACGATGGTAATACATACGATGCACAGTTTGACAATCATTCATTTAAGAGCAATACCGTTTGACATTCCTTTTAAAAATGAGGCGAGATGCGTACCGCCTACCTTATTAATATTCATAGTAATATAGTCCGCTTGAAATAGTGCAAACAGGGTCGGCACGCGGTACTGTTCAGAGATAACCCGAAAACGAAAGAAGAAGTTAATCAAACCGATAGCATTGGGAAATGTTTAAATAAAAGGAATTCATGCAATAATTCGATTATTTAAACGGCTTATAAGTTAAGCATAATAAACATCAGTCAGTATACAAATGAAATATGTTGAAATGTGACCTTAGGGTTTGTTTTTTCATCGTTGAAAAAAGATCACTCACAACATTTCAACATTACATTTTGATAAAAACAGCCGTTTAAAATTGACCAGTGTTAAATTATAGACAGTCATAGGGTAATTTTTAATGTTTAGTAAAATTTAAGCTTAACTTCATACACCGATTGTCCGCTGTAGAGATCGAGATATCATGGGAAGAACCGGTGACTTCCGCGTGCTTTAAAAAACCCATTGGCAATGCCAATCCCGGTCTCGAACCTAAGATTTCATTTGTAGTTTACCACCATCTAATGATACAATTTTGATATTTACGGACTTTGTTCTAGCTAGGCCTATGATTCACTTAAGAGCAAGAGCAAGGTCCATAGTTGTCACAATTAATGTTGCGTACCTTTATGTCTGTCTGTCCATACGTCAGAGTGAACAATTTGGTCTTAAGTGGTTAGAGGTGTGGAGTCAGGACTAAGCATAAGGCAACAACAGATTTATTACATAAAAGTAAGATTGAGGTTGACGCCACAACATTTAAATCTACCCTATGAACTCTACATAAGCCTCAATCCTCACACTTTCTTCACTTAGCTATCAGAATATCTCGGTCAACTTAGAAACTTGGTCAGATGGGGTCAAACACTAGGACTAAATTAAAAACATCCTTGTGAAATTTCTAGGGGCTATATTTTCTGTTTTACTTAATCGTCACGACAATGCTCATCCGATTGTATACAGAACATCCATCTTTAAGTGATCTCGGTAGAATTCAAAACTCAACTAGGGTGAAAACATCGATCACTGTAAAGGGCAACAACCTTTGAACACTCTAGAAGCCAGGCTTCTCACCCGATCTTCATGACAGTAGATAAGAACATGCATTTACAATAAACATGGTTTAAGTATAAAACTGGCTAACGTGGGTTCAGAAACTAAGTCACTAGGTCAAATTGAAGAACATATTGTGAACACTCGATAGGTCACATTTCTCTTACTTTCTACATGGAATCTTAACAGAACATTTATGGCTATCTAATCTCAGTCGTGTCTTTTGTGGAATAAGAAATGAAGTCATACCAACCTTGTAAGTACTCTAGAGACCCCATTTCATTTAAACAATCATGTATGTTCCTAAGAACATTCAACTTCACAAAATCTCGAACATGTTAAACATCGAGTCGCATTGAGTCAAAAACAAGGCAACTAGTTTAAAGTTTAGACAACACGTATGAACACTCTAGACTCCAAATTTGTCATATAATCTTCATGAAAGTTTATCAGAATACTTTTCGCTTCCATCGAATCTCTGTCACGTTTGAAACTTGGCCAATGGGGTCCAACACTATGTTACTAGGTCACATTTAGGGGACACATTATGAATGCTCTAGATTCTCTCTTTTACATACAATCGTAATTGTAGTTCAAAAGAATACTCATATACACCACATATCGGTCAAGTGAGAACCTGGTTCATGAGGGGTCAAAACCTATGTTACTAGTTCAAATATAAACCAAACCTTGTGAACACTCTACAAACCACATTATTCACCCATTCTTCATGTAAGTTCATCAGCACATTCGTCACCATCAAATCTTTGTCAAGTGAGCCCGTCCGTGGGAAAAGGTACAAGTGGATATTTTCGTACAGTGTAAGTTCAGATCATACTGTACTTATGTTCCGTCGAATCATATTTTATACATAGAACAAGCTTCTATAAGTAATATTTCAACAGTGAATATCTTAAATCAAACTGTGCACAGACTGATCTGAAACTACACTATTTACCAAAGCCAACATACACATTTTCCTATTTAGCCGAGCCCCGGTAGCTCAATCAGAAGCTAGCGACAAGAGCTTTCAATCCAGGGGTTGTGTGTTCGAACTCCAGTTCGGACAACATTTTTCCCGAAAAAAGTCACTGTGACAAGCGTCTTTCGTTTTAGTGTGAGAAAGCCATGAAACACATGAGCCGTGATAAGACTGAACAATTGTTGAAAACGGCGTTAAACCCAAATCAATCATTAACGTGCACATACAATTATTATATGTCGGACAAAACCACAGAACGAGCACTCTACATGGTATGCGTTTGTATTAATCTCTCGTTATTAACCTCCATTTCAGGGAGAAGTAGCAAACTACGGATGCGTAGAACTTTATCATGGCTTCAGGACCCCAATCTCTGTATGAAGGATCTGACGAGATATGCAACCAAGACTGTGATGTTTGTCTGTCGAATCGTAAAACATCGGAAGCCATATCATACTGTAATATATGTTGTGAGCACCTCTGCCAGTCATGTGATATGGCGCACAGAGGGTCTAGGGCCTCGAGAGACCATACACTTATGATAGGGAGTAACATACCATCAGTATCTACGAGGAAAGAACCAACGCTACCATTTATGTTCTGTGATACACACAGAACATCGGTACTCGATACATACTGCTTCACTCACGATGAGGTAATGTGTCCGGCCTGTACAATGACGAACCATGCAATATGTAATATAAGCACTGTCTCAAAACACAGTGCCAAAATTGATGTTGAAAAGGAGCTTAAGGATGTCGCTAATCGTCTGAAAGACTTGACAATGAGATATGACGACCTTACAAAGAACAGACACACTGATAAATCAACCGTGATGTCGCAAATACAAGATTGCCTCAACAACTTGCATCGATACCGTAAGGATATTATCGACAAGCTGGATAAACTTGAGAAGAAAATGTCTTCAGAAATCCGACAAATTGAAGAAACGTTGAAAGAAGAGATCGACGGTCACGTGAAGTTAGCCGATGAGATTTTACACCAAATCGGGGATCTGGACAAATCTTTGTCGGAATGTGAGAAAACGCGGGAAGATGACATCATATTTGTCGGGTCTAAGAAAGCGTCTTCACGTGCAAGTGAATATGGTCTTATTATTGGTAAAATCCAGAAAGAAATTTACCCAATAGACATTCGTTTTCAACCCAATGGCGTCTTATCTGACATAATCGAGCAGTTACAATCACTAGGCACTGTCGGTAACAACCGACAAATTGATTCTGGTCCAAACGAGACATCTATACTGAACATTTCTGTGAAGGAGAAACGGGAAATAGATGTGATGTCAAATGCAGTATTGGGATGTACATTTATGCCTAACGGACATGCCGTAATCGCATGTTTTGACAATGGTCTTAAATTGTTTGATGAAAACTTCCTTTTCAAGACCCAGTTACCCGTTAAATCGCTAGACGTGTCTACTATCAATGACACTGACGTCATAGTTACACAAGGTAACCACAAACAACTCCAGCGTGTTAGAATATTCCCTGGGATGGAGGTGAAGAAAACATTGAAGATGGATAGAGTCTGTAGCGGCGTAGATGTTTATGGTGACGAGTTCTACGTTACCTGTCATGATCGTCCCGGTAATGGTGAAGTACGAGTACTCAACATGGACGGTGTAGTACAGAGAAGTTTGGGCGTGAATAAAGGTAAATATATATTTGCAAGGCCTAACTGTGTTAAAGTTAACAGTGACGAGGCTAAGGTATACGTCTCTGATGCAGACACTCACACTGTAACATGTTTGAACAATCAAGGTCAGGTGATATACCGGTACTCTGACACAGATTTGAAGACACCCTGCGGAATGTATGTCGATGGAGAAGATAACCTGTTAGTGTGTGGTTTAAATTCTCACAATGTACATATGATCCGGGATGATGGTAGACAAGAGAAGATTTTGTTGTCAGAGAAGGACGGGATACACAAGCCAGTGTGTATATCGTTCAGACCCAGTGATGGTTGCCTAATGGTTGGTTTACATCCGGAAGCTAAAACTGATCAAAAGTTGATCATATTCGGTACTAGATAAACTCATGAGTGTCCCGGATAGACATTTCATTTTGTCTTTATAACAAGCCCATGACTTCAAAAAAATGTCGTTTCCTATTTTTCTACGTACTAAGTACAAAGCTTAAAAAACAAATGACATAGTTGCTTTTTTTCTATTATTGAAATAATTACGGAAAAGTAGAAATTGTCAATAATTTGAATTACCTTCTTTTCCAACATTGTTGACAATTCCCATTTGATTGTGTTATATTAGCCTAGATGGATGATAGCAGGCCCCGTAATAATAAGCGTAATAGCATAAGACATTTTATCCATGAAATCACGTGTCCGACTTCCGTTCTTCAGACGTGCCATAGACGTTGTTTACGACTAGAAAGTGTATAGGGTAGATCCTGGTCAGACTGTATATAGGTTAAGGCTGATCTGGATCTTCACTTATTTTCTATAATAGATATAACTACGAAAAAGTAGAAATTGTCAATAATTTGAATTACCTTCTTTTCCAACATTGATGACAATCCCCATTTGATTGTGTTATATTAGCCTAGATGGATGATAGCAGGCCCCGTAATAATGTCTCAAATGTGTATTCGAATCAGTCGACATTCATACGTTTTGAAAAATATTAGTAGTTAAGATCAAAATGTGTATTTTACTTGTATTTGTATTTTCGGCGTCTTCTGTTCACTTAGTCAACATAGTATGGGAAAGTTTATCCATGGGATCACGTGTCCGGCATCCGTTCTCCAGACGTGCCATAGACGTTGTTTACGACTAAAAAGTGTATAGGGTAGATCCTGGTCAGACTGTATATAGGTTAAGGCTGATCTGGATCTTCAATTATCACAAAGTCCATTTGTATTAGTATGGGTATTATCTGTTTAGAAGTCCCAAAATATCTATGTAAAACAATAAGGACTCTCCACATTAATTCTGTTAATCATATCTAATTGTTTCTAAATTACTTGAAATATTTATATTCAATAATATCCATGTGTTAAGGCAATTATGAAGTTAAAACTGTAAAATAAGCTTTGTATATAAAATACTGTCATTTATTACTGAAATTGCTTAAAATCTTCATTTTACTAAATTTTGATTAGCTAATATCTTTTAATTTCACATTTAAATGAGTATAATTAATTGTTCAAATTGTTAAAGACAAAAGTTGTTTGTGTCGCACATGTAAACAGTGAAGATTTAGATAAGCCTTATCGTACCCGTAGTCTCATCACACACCAACCACGGCCTTCTCTGATATGGTTCTGTCACACTATTGCGTATGAGAGATACGTATTAGTTGCGTATGAACATTCATAAATTAATTTTATACGCACAAAAAGCCCTTGAAAATACAGAATTGTTTGTATACTTACCGTATTTAATCTATAAGTAGCGTATGAGTAGCGTATCTCAAGCTTATTACCAGCGTAATCAGCGTATATCTAGCGTACCGCTATCACGTGACCAAGTGCCCATATCAGTTCACGAAGAACTGTAGAATATCTAGAAATGGGATCCTCTATATACACTTTATCAAAACGCTTGCAATACGCGGTGGATACGCTTGCCATACGCCAAGTAAACGCTAGTTGTACGTTATGCATACGTTACTCAATCGTCAGGCATACGCCAAGATGGCTATATACGTTGCAGATACGTCAGACATACGTTAGAACTACGTTACTCATACGCCATCAATACGATAGCTGTACGGTACACCTTCATGCCAGCGTATGTCAGCGTTATCGACATATGAGTAACGTACATCTAGCGGAACTCTGGAGTCCTCGCGTTTTCAGCGTATGCCATGTGTATGCTTTGCGTATAAACCATAAGTCCGAATACGCAATAATTGGTTAGGCATGCTTAAACAAAAGGTTCTGCCTCGCCTTATGCCAGCGTATGCCAGCGTATGCGATCGTGCTTTAAACGTATAAAACCTATACCTAACGTAATCCTAGCGTGTGTCAGCGTATACCAGCGTATGCGTGATATTTTTCATACGCTGACATACGCTAGTACGATACGCAACATTGTGACGGCGGCATTAGCATATAATTAGACAAGTCACGGATATAATTTCGTAAAGAAAAATGTAACAACACCTGTAATGTTCATGATTACTCTTTGTGCAAAACATTTACGCATCATTCTGATCAGGATCTACACGCTTTGCTATCTTATCAATAGACTATTTCAGTTGCATATGGTATGACATAAAAACAATGACCACGCTGTAGGAATGTGCGGGTTGAGTCCTTATATCCTGTGTCGGGGATCTTATTAGTTTTTTTGTGTATCAACACATAACGTAAGTGGAAATGATACCTTCATAAGAACATGCTTTCTAGATCATATACGACTATAAACAATGATATGACCATAGGTAATAACATGGTTGTCTAAGACCTCACTGTAGGTCTAAAAGAAAAGACGAATTGGTTATTTATTTCAAATATATTTACTAAGAACGATTTAAGGACTTTTACACGTATCCAAGTATTAACAGGCCCATCTGAGTCCTCACTGTTCGCCTTTAATCCAAGACGTGTTTGTTTGTTAATATATTTTACAGAAACTTTCATCATAACACACATGCATGTATACATACAATTTAGACTTTAATAAACATACGTAAGCACATGTTTCTAACATGCTCGTCTGGATCCTCATTGTTCGCTTTTTAGTTTGTATGAGTTTTAAGATTGTGTTTGTTCATTATATAGAAACCAACATCACAAGACATATGTATGCATATGTATAACTACAGTACGAACAATTTGGACTTAAGCATGTAATCACAGGCTTATCTGAATCCTTACTATTCGTTTTTGAATCTGTTTGTGTTTATTAGTTAGTTCATTGCACAGAAACTAACCCGTACAACCCATAAAAGGTATAGATATTTTCATTGTCGGTGTTTTGTTATATCCCTTATAAAGTTCGTGTTATATATTTTTGAATATTTTTGTGTAAGTTTTTAGATACATGTACTACTGACTAATGCTTAATAAACAGTGTATGCTTACAATGTTGATATTCTTTATTTTGTTAATGAACTCTCTTGAAGATATGACATGTCTCTAGTTGTATTTACACAATTCCCATAAAACCCTGTCGTCGTATACTTTAAATAAGGAGTAGCTGTTTGCAACAACGTTGTGTTCATATACCTTATTAAGGCAATGTACCAATCCTTGTGTAGGAAATGGACAACTCGTTAGCCGAGTTATATACCCCATCGAGATAGTACTTATTTCACAAACTGTTTCAAACCAGGAACCATTTGAACAAGAGGTCCGAACTTTACCCTTCACATACTTTATGTCGTTGACATCATTCTCGAGGAGGTCACTCTAACGACTACCCCATCGAGATAGTACTTATTTCACAAACTTTTTCAAACCAGGAATCATTTGAACATGAGGTCCGAACTTTACACATCACGTACTTTATGTCTTTGACATCATTCTCGAGGCGGTAAATCTAACGACTACCCCATCGAGATATTACTTATTTCACAAACTAGTTCGAACCAGGAACCATTTGTACAAAAGGTCCGAACATTACCCTTCACATACTTTATGTCGTTGACATGATTCTCGAGGCGGTCGATCTAACGACCACCCCATCGAGATAGTACTTATTTTACAAACGGATTCAAACAATAAACATTTGAACAAGAGGTCCGCAATTTACCCTTCACATATTTTATGTCGTTCACATCATTTTCGAGGCGGTCGCACTTACGGCTACCCCATCAAGATATAACTTATTTCACAAACTGATTCAAACCATAAACATTTGAACATAAAGGTCCGAACATTACTCTTCGCATACTTCATGTCAATGACAATCATTGGAATAAATGTTGGCCGTGCCAGAATTTAAAAGCTCGACCCCTGATTCATAAACGCTTATCCATATAGCATGTCCCATGTTGCGATGGACCGCCTCGTTGGTATATTGTTAGAGTGCCCGCCTCGGTGCAGATGGTCGCTGATTCTTTCCAAGACAGGGTCACACCAAATAAATATGGTATTAATGGCTTTTCCTCCTTGGCACTCAGAATTGCGGTGTTAGCATTACGACTGATTCACTGATATCGGGATAAATGGACCAGAAGTACTGGTAACCTTAGTTACCCAGGAACCGCGAACATAGCGTTAAACTTCACACCAAAAAAACAAAACACACAACAAACAACTTGCGGTACATTTGCAACCACGGTGAATATTCTTATTTAGAAGATAACTTGTCGCTGTGCAAGAAACAGCCATCGTCAATGTATGCGTGCCGCAGTATAATCAAGAGCGATATGATAGTTTTAAGTCTCATTTGTTAAGATGTATGAACCCTTTGCTGCATGCAAACAAGCTGCAGTAGACGACTTTGAAAACAACTACGCCAGACTTTTAAAATTTCAGCCAATTGAATATGTATTATTTAGTAAAAATGAAAAACATTGCGACAAAAGGAGAAATTGGTCATTCTTGACAGTTCCTCTTTTTTCTCACAACGTTTCAGAAATCATCTGCTACATATTAATAAACATGCGTCTACAAGTAGGAACAGGCTAAATTGACTGGAAGACACCTTATATAGTGCGTTTGCATCTGATAGTTATACATACACATCATTAATCTAAACGAAATTAAGAAAAATAAGTCAAAGTGTCTACAAGTTCAGTTATGTTTTGATCGTTATTAACATAGTGATGGTCTTATTTCTCGGTTGTTTGCGTTCTTGTTCAGCGCTGTATCCAGTTTTAAATAATAACATTGTCAGACACTTTATTCATGATCGCTTACTGAACAATAAGAAAGATAACAATGTACGTGTAGTTTATGCAAAGCGACACAATATTACCTCCCTTTAAGTGTTTTATAGCTAGGTCGTCTTGCGGATGCGTTTATAAGCAACTCTTGATCTTCGTATATCCCGAAAGTTTGTGTTCATGTCACTTGGCTCTCTGTTCGTTGACGTGTCTGATAAACGGTTCTTTTCCATTAAACTTTGCCCACGTACAGACGCTTTTGTACGTCTCTGCAACACACGACTTTTGAAAACATTATTGCAAATCGAAAAGGTGCTTATTCTGAACAATTTCACCCTTTGCTATATTGTTTTTAACTAGGTTCAGTAGTTACACTCATTAAAACAGATTTTTAATATCTGTAATGAAATGTTTCCAAAGACGTCTGCTGCAGCTTGTTTGTATGCGGTAAAGGGTTAACCACAATGATCAGATTCTCCAGGAGAGGTAAGATGTAGAGGTTTCCGTCACAGTTAGTGTGGAAGATGCTGGGAGCCAGGGGCGTTAATTCCTATCATGCTTTACTGTTCAAACTGATGAACGTGTAAGACTCGACTATACACTCCGCAGTATTGTATATTATTTCTTCATCAGTCGTACATGAAAAACTTCAAACTTGAAAGTAATGGCCTTTTCTGCTTAACGCTCTAGAGTGTTGGATTAGCATTATTACTGAATCGCTGGTGTCAAGATGAATGGAACACTAATTTTGGAAAATATATAAACACTGGAAAACCGTCATGTAACCGAAAAGGTGTTGAAACAGGCGTGAAACACCATACCAAGAATCAAAGTTTAATCGGTTTACAAGTGTCTTCCAGTACCGTAAGCAAGGTGGAGAAACTTGAAAGCTAGATAACATTGGCATCCCACTGCACAGTGTTGATAAGCCAACTACAGAGAAGCTGATAGAACAACAACACCAACAGGTTTTTTCCGAGATGGGAGACATTTAGAATGCAAGTTGAATCTCCTTTGACCTGTGAGTACGTTTTGGTAGTGTGTCACTGCGGGAAGGTCTTGAACATGCAATGGGGAAATAACATTCGAAAGAACCGTTCTCTGCGAAAACCAACGTTATTACACATGCAGAAAGAAACTACCATCTCTGCGCATCAATGCTAATCGATCCAAATGGATACTACTTGTAAGAAGTTCATTGAAACCTTTTATTTAGGGAACAGTGCAGAGACATATTAGACTGCTCGGATGCGCCAGTTGAACTTGGTCTACGCGTGTCACAAATGCATTACGGTTGGTTTTCGCAGAGCTACGCGAAAACGCTCATCATAAGAGTTATCCGTCCCAACCAGATTTATACTGTAAACGTATTGTCTTTATCATTGTCCAGATGGCTTTAGTTCTCGGATGATAGTTGAATAGAGGTAAGACGCCGATAGGGAACATCGCACAGTCTTACCGTATGAGTCGATGGTGCGTGTGGAACCGCATGAGCCGTCCCGTGAGAAAACCAACATTCTGGACTCTGCGTAAAGTATCGACCCGGATCAGCCTAAGCATGCCGCACAGGCCTATCCGGATAGACACTTTTCGCCTCCTATGGATTTTCTGTTTCAGGAATCACTACTCTATACATCTATCCCCCTAAGACGGAATGCGTCGGCCGGATCAGTCTGCGCGGACAGCGCAGGCTGATCTGGTCGATACATTACGCAGATGTCTATCGTTGCAGTTGTATTTTTGGGGCATTTTCCCCGAAAAATATGGTATTCAGAGAACCATGTGAGCCGTTCCGCGAGACAACCAACATTGTGGACTATGCGTAAAGTATCGACCCGGATCAGCCTAAGCATGCCGCACAGGCTAACCCGAACAGACACTTTTCGCCGCCTGTTGCTTTTCTGTTTCAGGAATCATTATTCTATACCTCTTTCCCCCTGAGACGAAATGCGTCGGCCCGGATTAACCTGCTCGGACTGCACAGGCTGATCTGGGTCGATTCATTACGCAGAGTCTTTCCGTTGAATGAATCAACTTGATCTGCGTACTTGGAGCTCACCGTTTAACACACTTCTCACCAGAGTTTATTTTGTTTTATTGCGGTTTTACGCCGCTCACAACATTATTTCAGTTATATCACGGCGACAGTTCACTTATACATGATCCCTGGGTAAACAAACTAGTACTAGGCTACAAAATGTGCCACCATGACCGTAGTGCCGCGACTGGGGATCGAACCCGGTACATCCGGTTTCAAATCCCCGACGCTAACCACTCGACCAAAGCGGATTCCTCGCACCAGAGGTGCAGTAGCTAAAATTAATTGGTGAATTGGCTGACGTTAATTTATGTACACTTTCATTGAACGCACTGCTGGAAATGTGTCTAACCACAGTGCGAGATGGCTCTCAGTATTTGAACTCACGTTTAGTAATGCAGTTTAGTCGCATCTCTTCAAAACTAACCATGTCTTCAATATGTGTTTACGGTGTCGACTTAGATCAGCCAGCTGTGTACCGAAGCAACTTCATCAGTATCCAATATATTCACCAGAAGCTTATGGAACGCATTAGTAACATATCGAGGGCTTGGCGTGAAACGGTTGTAACTAAAAACCTATTTTGAAAACCCTGGTTTAGGGGCAATTTTGACCCCTTTGTAAACAATGCAAATTTAGGTGCCATTGGTCAGAACGAGCAATGGCACAAAAGTTTACATTGTTTACCAAGAAAACATATTTAACGCCTATAAAGACTTGATGGCAAGGTGATTAACCTCGGTAAAAAAAATACCATTTCACGCCAAGCCCTCGATATATGGTTTCGTCAGGAAAATTGTAAGTTTTGTTACTGGGATATAATACGGTAATGGGAACACGAAGATATTATTCAGTGTGAGCAGTTTCTCATTTTTTACGAAAATGCTTTCAAATTTGTAAGCTACAAAGAATGCGTCAATAGTCGTAGGCACCTGGTAAAGTATTAACGAAAGTGATATTACACTGCATGCAGTTGCAATAGACAACTTGTACGCTCACACAAGAGTATTTCCAGACGACCCGGGGCAAATCGCAATATCCGCATTTCCAGGGCACATACAATTTGATGTTCTCGTTATTTGTCGTTTACTTGTCATCAAGGGACCTGCAATTGTCTATTTGTGTCCATGGTGAGATAAAGTTGTGGGCGGACGTTTCATCGCCCGTTATCTAATATTATTGAGTACTTGTCCCCCGTAAAGTGGCTGATAGACGTCATGCTAAAACGAGTCGTATTCTCTTGTCTCTTTATTATATTACCTAGCATGCTTTTGTATTCCTTTCAAATTAACTTACGGCATAATGTAGAACATTCATTTACCTTTTATTTGACATATGTTTTATTAACATAAAGTAATCAAATGTTGGTCCTTTTTAACATTTTCTACAAGTACTACTAACTTTTCAGCGTAAATAAAGGTTACCGTGATTGCTAGCGAAAGCTCCCGATGATTACCGAGCATTATCGGAATATTTATACTTGGACATATGTTAATTGGTTTGTCGTCTGTGTATTGTGTCTAATTGTACACAGTCTATATTGTTCAACACTATTAAGAAAAAATACCGATAATGTAGATATTACATCTGCGCCACAGGTCAGCTTTCTCGATTCCGACGATTTACATTTCTTGATAGATTAATTCAGAAACAAATATGTCTTTGATTAATTATGTCATTTATGAGTGTTCGATTGTTAACGATAAGTTGTTGAAAAAGATGACACTAGCCAAAATGACATTTGGCAATCATCGGGATGAATGTTGGCCGTGCCAGTATTTAAAAGCTCGACCCCTGATTCATAATCTCTAATCCATATAGCATGTCCAATGTTGCGTTGGTATAGTGTTAGAGTGCCCGCCTCGGTGCGGATGGTCGCGGATTCTTTCAAAGACAGGGTCACACCGAATACTTTAAATATGGTATTAATGGCTTTCTCTCCTTAGCACTCAGGGTTGCGGTGTTAGCATTACGACTGATTCGCTGGTATCGGGATAAATGGACCAGAAGTACTGGTAACCTTAGTTACCCAGGAACCGCGAACAGATCGTTAAACTTCACACCCAAAAAAAACCACTACACAACAAACAACTTGCGGTACATTTGCAACGGTGAATATTCTCATTGAGAAGATAACTTGTCGCTGTGCAAGAAACAGCCATCGTCAATGTATGCGTGCCGCAGTATAATCCAGAGCGATATACTAGTTTTAAGTCTCATTTGTTAAGATGTCCTAACCCTTTGCTGCATGCATACAATCTGCAGCAGACGACCTTGAAAACAACTACGCCAGACTTTTAAAATTTCAGCCATTTGAATATGTATTATTTAATAAAAATGAAAAACATTGCGACAAAAGAAGAAATTGGTCATCTGCTACATATCAATCAACATGCGTCTACAAGTAGGAACAAGTTAAATTGACTGACAGACACCTTATATAGTGCGTTTGTATCTGATAGTTATACATACACATCGTTAATCTAAACGAAATTAAGAAAAATAAGTCAAAGTGTCTACAAGTTCAGTTATATTTTGATCGTTATTAACATATTGATGGTCTTATTCTCGGAGGTTTGCGTTCATGTTCTCCAGTTTTAAATAATAAACTTGTCAGACACTTTATTCATGATCGCGTACTGAACAATAAGAAAGATAACAATGTACGTGTAGTTTATGCAAAGCGACACAATATTACCTCCCTTTAAGTGTTGTTCAGCTAGATCGTCTTGCGGAAGCGTATATAAGAAACTCTAGATCTTCGTATATCTCGAAGGTTGGTTTTCATGTCGCTTAGCTCTATCTGTTCGTTGACGTGTCTGATAAACGGTTCTTTCCCATTAACCTTTTCCCACGTACAGACGCTTTTTTACGTCTCTGCAACACACGACTTTTGAAAACATTATTGCAAATCAAAAAGGTGCTTATACTGAACAATTTCACCATTTTTGGCCTGGGGCTTTAGCCACTGGTCATAGTAGTAATACCATTTTGTTCGGAGTTGGCAGCCTACCAATTGCTGTTAGCACCAAACAACGCAAATAGAAACTGCGCGAGAAAAATAGTTCATCATGGATTCAACAAAACTGCATTTAAAAGGCTAGGATCTCCCCCATAAATATCATTTTAATGTTGTTGGAACATCAGTGAAGAACTTAAGGCGTGAGTACTTCAATATAAGTTTAAGAAATGCTTTAGAAATTAATGCGCCGAGAGGTCAAATATGGACGTTTGTTAACATTATTAACATTCGCAAAGAGGAACGGAAAAAAAGAAAGAAGTCACGTGAAAAATACAGTGACGGATTAACCGGTGGGGCCGTAGGGCCCGTGCGTCGAAAAATTAATGGTAAACAAAGAAAAAGCGTGGCAAATGTAGTGGCAGATTTAACGGGTTAACGGGGGCCCATGGGGCCCGTTCCCGACCCCCCCCCCCTCCCGACGAAAGAAGTCACGTGAAATATACAGTGGTGGAATAACCGGAGACCGTAGGGCCCGTGCGTCGAAAAATCCAACCTTCCAGCAGCCCCCAGGCCGTCAGCACTGCAGTGCTTTTATCAATATTGTGTTTAACTAGGTTCAGTAGTTACACGCATTAAAACAGATTTTTAATATCTGTAATGAAATGTTTTCAAAGACGTCTGCTGCAGCTTGTTTGTATGCGGTAAAGGATTAACCACAATGATCAGATTCTCCAGGAGATGTAAGATGTAGAGGTTTCCGTCACAGTTAGTGTGGAAGAAGCTGGGAGCCAGGGGGGTTAATTCCTACCATGCTTTACTGTTCAAACCATCTGATGAAAGTGTAAGACTCGACTGTACCCTCCGCAGTATTGTATATTATGTCTTCATCAGTCATACATGAAATACTTTAAGCATGGGGCTTAATGGCTTGTTCCTGCTTATCACTCTAGATTGTTGGATGTGCATTATGACTGACTCGCTGGTGTCAGGATGAATGGACCAATATTTCTGGAAAATAACACTGAAAACACCGTCATGTAACTGAAAAAGTGTTGAAACCGGCGTGAAACACCATACAAAGAATCAAAGTTTAATCGGTTTACAAGTGTCTTCCGGTACCGTAAACAAGATCGAGAAACTTGAAAGCTGGATAACATTTGCACCCCACTGTACAGTCTTGATACGAAAAGCTAACTACAGAGAAGCTTATAGAACAGCAACACCCACAGGGTTTTTCCGAGATGGTAGACATTTAGAATGCATGTTGAATCTCCTTCGATCTGTGCGTACGTTTTGGTAGTGTTTCACTGCGGGAAAGTCTTCAATATCCAATGGGGAATTGAGATTCAAAAGAACCGTTCTCTGCAAAAACCAACGTTATTACACACGCAGAAAGAAACTACCATCTCTGCGCATCAATGCTAATCGATCCAAATAGATTCTACTTGTAAGACGTTCATTGAAACCTTTTATTTAGGGAACAGTGAAGAGACAGATTAGACTGCCCGGATGCGCCAGTTGAACTTGATCTACGCGTGTCGAAAATGTATTGTCTTTATCATTGTCCAGACGGTTTTTGTTCTCGGATAATAGTTGAATAGAGGACATGTAGCTTAGGTAACACGCCGATAGGGAACATCGCACTTATCGTATGAGTCGATAGTGCGGGTGAAGACATATCTGCTTTCCGTTCAATGAAGCAGCTTGATATACGTACATGTAGCTCACCGTTTGACACGCTTCGCCCCAGAGGTGCAGTAGCTATAAATTGATTGGTTAATTGGCTAATGTCAATTTACGTACAATTTTATTGAACGCAATGCTGGTACCACAGTGCAAGAGAGCTCTCAGTGTTTGTATTCACGCTGGTGTCAGGATGAATGGACCAATATTTCTGGCGTAATTATGTGCGTAAAGTTTTGATTTAAACAAGTCAGCTTTGTAAACCGGAGCTTCCGGATCAGAATCCAATCTGTTCAACATAATCTAATAGTACGCATGCAAGACATATACTATTACGTCTGGAAATGTTTTTACAGAGGTAACCTTGTTTTCAAAAGTAGTCAGCTATAAAAGATGCGTCAAAAGCCATCTGCATCAGGACAAATATTATAGATTTTGTATTATATGTAGCTGCAACTGACAACTGCAGGCTCAAAGCCTGTGTTTAGAGCTTCAACCTGGCAAATGCGAAGTTGACGGCGAACGGAACACGCAAGTAGTACAACTTGAAGCCAATGTTGATCGATTTCATCTAGAACATGTCAGGTTACCGGCTAAACTCTGTATCTCGCACAGGACGGGTACAAGGACGTGCACTTATCCGGTTAGTGTTTGCAACAAGCTTACCGAAACTCAGCAGATCAGCAATTAGTCCAACTCGAAGCAAGTGTTAGGCGGTTCCACCTAGTACATGTCAAGTTACCGACTAAACTCTGTAACCCGAACAGGAAGATTACAAGGACGGACCGAAGTCCAGTTGGGAGTTAAAGCCGGCTTGCCGAAACTAAAAAGAATTGCAACTAGGGAAACTCAAAGCCAGTGTTAGCCGCTTCCACTTGGTACATATCAGAGAATCGGCCAATTTCTGTTACTCGAGCAACACAGCCGGAGTTGTGCTTTTGTATTGCATGTAACCCTAACTTCCATTGAACTAACATTTTGGCTGAACAGCACCTAGTACAACTCGACGCCAGAGTTCGGTGCTTCCACTTGATACATGTCAGATTTCCGGCCAAATTCATTCTGTAAACCGAACCGGAGGGGTGCAATGTCGTGAAATTTCGGGAAAGTCCGCATCTGTTTTGTTTTGGCAGCCAATAATTTCGGGTAGTATTAGGAAAGAAAAAATCAAAATGTAGGGATTTTTTTAGAACCAAAAATGATAGCATGATATGCCCGAACTCAGCAGCATGAGTTACACTAGTTTATATAATTACATTCGTATGATATGATTATTTCAGTTATAACCTTTTTTTCAGTAGCAACTGCTCACATGTAACTTGGCCTTAACATTATTATGTAAAGGATTGAGTTCAAGGACTTTACTGACAGTGTGCTATCTTCTGTATCCGCTATTGTTTACACTTTGCCACATACAACGCATGTGCAGTAAACTTTTTTGAAAACACATGTGGACAAATGTAGTAGATTTCTATAAAGGAAAGTATACATTTTAAACACACTTGAAAACAGTATGGAAAGGGAGAACTTACTCATCATGATCAAAATCTGCTTATACGACGATGTTTTCAAAAGTCGTCCTCCACAAATGCGTCAAAAGGTGTCTCCAAGTGAGAAAGGGTTTACTGATATCAACACGTAAACACTTGAAAGAGCCAAGCTTATCGACCAGCCTATTGAGAGGGTCGAGTCGCGATAGCTCAGTCGGTAACGGTAAGGAATATCAATCCAGAGGTTGTAAGTCCAAATCCCAGAAAGGACACTTGTTCATTACGATGATTGACACATGTCATTGTGAAAAGCGTCTTTAGTCTTCCGCAAATGAATATAATAATATGTGTCGGAAGAATGCCACGTCCATGGCACTATTTTTGTGAGGAAGACAGGTCTGAGAAAGACGGGAATAACATGGTCGGTGAAGGAACCGCCCTGATATAGCTTAAATACAGTTGAACTTGAACTGTAATTAAATGCAGATCTATCAATCAATCAATTAAATGGATTTTATATAACATGGAAGGATCTTGCTTATTTTTATATGGGTTCTACGCCGTTTTCAGCGTTATTTCAGTAATATCACAGCGACAGTTCACTTATTCAAAATGCCTGGATAAACAAGCTTGACTAGGCTAGGACATATGCACCTTGAAATGAGATAACATTATTGTAAAGGTGTGTACCATTAAATACCATATTTCTGGATTTTTGAATGATGCAATATTTTGAGTGGCACAGTTTTACAACTTTTGACACCATGGATTACCCAGAGGTACGGGTACTGGTAATGTATAAGGCGCTTTATACTGTTTCCCGAGGTCCACATGATCTAGCCCAAAGACTACTTAATAACTTCAATTTAAGTCAACACATGTTAGCCCCCAATTATAACCCTTTTATCAATTTTGGCGCGTGGCACACATAAATGTTAACTAATGAACAGAGTTACATGTCAGCTTTAAGAACGAGCTTATAAACTTTGCGCACACAATCCAATTCAAACACTATATACCCACTTTCACATAATCAATGTAGACAAACATTTCAAGTCTTAAACAACTGACTTAGTGTGAGTTATTGGGGTACATCAGACCAGATCAGACCAGATTATATCTGAACGTGTCTGTAGTCTGTACAAAGTGTACACAATAACAAATGGACAACTTACACGTAATAAAGAGTATGGGAATATGATCGAGAATTGCACTTATAAGGGAAAATTCAAAGAATATCGTAGGGTGGGGCATTGGACCTTTTAGAAACTATAACAACTAGTGCTGTTCTTACACAACCTGTATGGCCAGAAAATCACCCACTTCGTGATACAGACGACGTTTTACTCATCTATATCAGACGACACTTAAAACTGTGTCTGAACAGTAGAAATTACACATCATAAGCTATTTCTCCCTTTCTCGCGATGTTTTCCATTATATATAATATAGAGGGACATCTTTATCAAGATAAACCATGCATTTCCTTCGATGCGTTTGAAGCAGAAGGTCATATAAGGTAAACTATTAATGATATTGAATGACCAAAGTTTATAACTCAATTGTTGAATTTTCCAGAATAACTGGCAGTGTGTTTTTCTCTTTAGTTAGTACTTCGAAAAAGTACATTTTCTTTGGGATTAACCCTCGCTGTATCCAATATATCTTAAGAATACTTAATGTTATTGCAGGTATTCATTTGTATTTGCAAAATGATGCTTTGTATAAATATTTACAACAAGGGTCGCACATCCTAGGTAATTCGGTAGACCAACACACACTTAACAGATATCGTTCTGATAGCATATCCCCCGTTTAAATCCCATATATTAGTTCAACCGCTTTCAGAGCATAGTCCGAAACAGTGCGATGGATATTTAAATTCAACGCCAATCGGGTATCTCGGCTAAACTACTGAAGTAATGAACAACACTAAATACACCATAGCTACCGTTTGAATATGTTCACGACTATTTCTAGCTGTTTATAATTAATATGTACGGTTAGGTTTACAGGCGATGTAAATGTTTTTTTGATAACATGAGGGAATGATAACACTAAACGCCGCGCTGCAAGGCTGTTCATGACTTGAAATGCATGTCCATCTTTACGTGACAGGAAAGTGGGAAAATGTTAAGCTGAAACACGTGCTTGTACATAGAACTTTGGGATACCCACATGTATTATATTGACACATTATATTATGATGTAGTTTCTGAAAAGAAAATATTTTTAGAGAAAAGAAAATAGCTGATTTTCCTTTACGCACAATGTTGAGATTTTTTTAAAAGACATTCTTTATAAACACTGTGTTCATGGAAAATATTCTGAAGAAAGAAGATTTTCTTCCAATATGAAAATGTTCTGCTTCAACCTAATGTTGTCTGTTACTATGACATAGCAAATGGTTACAAGTAATGAATGTTTTAATTCAACCTTTTACATATTAATAACTCTTATACATGTAAGTCATTTTTAGATTCTTTGCAATTTAACCCTTTCCCTCATATAGACTTTTCTAACACATCTGCATCTCCGGTTTTTTGACAACATTGTAGTATTTATCAAGCTTTCTTCCACACACAGATGATTTCATAGTTATCTGCTTCAAATTCAAGTTTATAATTGCTACTGGGATATCAGTTTGTCGGAAATATGATTTAACTTTTCAAAGTTCGAACCGTCAAGATTTCATTCACAATAAATCATATTTAATATCTACTACAATTTAGTTTTGGTCAGGTTATATTACAATTGTACTTATTTAAAGATCATCTTAGCCCAAGGCACAATGTGATCTATTGTGATCACTACTAGTCCGGCGTGCTTGCGTCGTATGTCAAAATGACCCTTAAATTATCAAAAAATGTCAAAATAAGTCATGTCCACTCTTATAGTCATATTATTTTCATCCGATCTTCACTAAACTTGTTAAACATGTTTTTAAGCATATTTTCCAGACCAAGTTCAAAAACCAGTCAAATCGCACAATGCATTTTTGGATTAAGATCCTTGATAAATTTAGTCGTTCTAGAGTTATGCCTCCCTGACGGACGCATTTTGTGACCGTTTGGCACTTTTCCTTTTGTGACAATCATTTCCAAAGTTGTTGGCTGCATTGGCGAAAAAAACCGTCTGCATGATGGAAAGGGTAAGAAATAAATGTTCTTCCAGTGATGCCCTTAAAAATATGTTGATTGGTTCAAAACAGTAGCCGCCATGTGGTATCAGAAAATGGGCCAAACGACATTTCTTCCTAACCATTTGACTTATATCAACCAAACTTCCAGGAAAATTCCCCGAAAAGCTGTTTCATTTACAGTATCCACTCCTTGCAGTTTCATTCACACGTTTCATTCAATTTTCCCCCATATAAGCAGTTACTTATTCTATACCATCACTTAGTTGATCGATTTAAGGCCAATCTTGGAAAAGATGTTTTCGTTTACAAACATTTCACTTCTTTTTCTAAAATAAGTATCACCTTTAGATAATATAATACATGTATGTTATAACATAAGTCACAGAATGAAAAAGGGTAGGCGTGTTACATTGTAGACACGATCAGAATATGCGTATAGCAGTCACAGAATGTCGTTGGGAATGCATGGGACATTTAAGACATTATATCACCTATTTGTGTTCACAACCTGCATGGCCAGACATCTTTAACTAAATAAATCACACATTTTCTGATACAGGGGCCGTTTTACTCTTCTATAGCAGATGACATTTATAGACTGTGTGCGAAAAATAAACTGTTTATCATGAGCTCTTTCTGCTTTTCTCATAACGTCTTACATTTTAACTTATATACAGGCTCGTATTTGTCCCTATATACCATGCTTTTCCTACGATGTGTTTGACGCAATCGTATCAGACAAGATCATATCAGCTAGACGATGAATGAAATAAAATGAACACAGTTTAAACATAAATTGTGAACTTTCCAATTTTTCTCTTTCGTGACGTAGTTTTTGTGGCGATTGGTTTGACAATCGCCACAATGCTAACAGAAACAACAACAACGAAAAATATTTACATAGTTGGTTTTGAAAAGTCGGTTGATATTTATTTTCCTTACTGCAAACTAATTTACTCACATCCGTTATAGTTCCATCATTGATGCAGAGACGCGATTAATGATAATTATGTCAGTGCTACTTTTGTACCGGATTGTTACTAGTATTTGAGTTTTATATCGAGAAATCATCTACATAGAGTTAAAATATGTAAATATTATCTTCGTCATGATTGGGCAGATAATAAATAAAATTGCGCGTTATATCTGCCTTGCAAATAAGTCTGATGAGTTTCAAATCTAGAAATTTCAAAAGGTTCTATAAATAGCTCGCTGGTATGAAAATATGTAAATCTCAATATTATAAACGCTTTTTTTTGTAGTAGTCGTCTAGATGATAAGACTGGTTTACAAAGGTTTAAAGAACACACGATATCAGTGTGTACACACGTTATGTATACACGTCTGCACGTTTTAGAGTCAATTAGCAATCAATGCTGAAAGTGTAGCCTAATTTAGTTTGGAGATCGAGCATTATAATATATGCCTATTTTTTTATAAATTGAACAGTTTGGCAAATAGTGAAATTGTGCTTTTTGTGCATGTTTTGTGTTTGTTATTGCACTCAAATTTTTCGAAGCAGTTTAACAACCTCAGAGACATATAAATACATGTACACTGTGTTTATATGTCTCTGACAACCCTCACTCATGCAATGTGACGTGACTAAATTGAACAGACCTGTTTAATATCGGACATCATTGAAACAAACACCAAACTAATGGATACTGTTTTCTGTCCTTTCTTGATAATTTTGTCATTTCTAAAGTGTACGAAATATTTTATCTTAATATGGCCTAGCGACCTGGTGATGAGCATGTGATTACCCGAACAATTTAGATTACAAAAAGCCATTCTAATGAGCTAAAACGGTAGTCTATCGAGTACCAACTAGATTTTTCTTAAATTTGGAATGGCCTAATTTTGAACACATCATAACCAGTTTCAGAACGTAACTAAAAAATCACCAAGACAACATTCTGGCAAACTAACATTATTCTACTGTCAAACGATACAGGGTTGATACATTCTCAAATTTACCCGCAGCAGAGTGCACTATTATTGAAAATAGCAAGCCCTACACCGATATACTGCTTGTTACCTTGCAGGATTTTCCATACGATCGCCAATATAGTGCCATTGGCGCTTTGATTACTTTCGGTGCCTGGTCAAATATATCTAAGGACATTTTTTTAAAATATATAAATTGTGTGTGAAATATGGCGCTTTGTATTGATATGTACATCATGAATCGAAAATACTCGGTAATTCAGTCACATGCTTAATAGATATCGTTCTGATACGACAGAACGTGTCATATCATATGTCCCAGTTTAACAAAGGTCAGCCTCACGCATATCAGTTAAACCGCTTTCAGAGTATTGGCCAAAACATTGAGATGGATATTAATTAACTCGTGATGGACAGACACCACTAAATTCCTCCACCAGGTCCAACATGTAACCTGTTCATGAATAGCCTATTTCTACGTTTGACGTTGAATATGTTCGACGATTTTGTTATTTCACGGCGATAGTTCACATATTCAAGAACCAGTACTAGGCTAGAAAATGTGCCTTGACCGAGGGCACTCCACCATGACCGAGGTGCCGAGACTGCGGATCGAATCCGGTATGCCAAGTTTCAAATCCCGACACTAACAACTCAATCACGGCGGATTCCTATTAGTAATCGAGGCATTGTCGTTCCACACCTAAAATAACAAGAAAGAACCAGTTTAAACTGTGTCTATTTCAAATATGTCAGAGAAGAAAATGTCGAAATTTGCATGTCATTGATTTGTTTTTATGCTGTTCCAACATATGTGTGTTATTATAACTATTATTAAAATATTTATTCACGTTTTAAAACCAACTTCTCGCTTCAAACGTCCCAGGGATACTATTTAGTATTTACCAATTGATGAAACTGCTTGACTTGAAAGGGATGGAAAACAGAAAAAGAAGGTGAATAAGGAGGCGGCAATATTCAAGTCCAGGACCCAATTTGGTTTGGCATATGGACTCTCAGGGTTGAAAAGGTATTTAAAGAAGTAATCGATTTATATATATCTAAAAAGGCATTGTATCGCCTTTGTTGTTATTAAGAACATCATTATCTCGCGTAAGTACGCCTTTTATTAGCGTTAATATGCATTTGCTAGAGTTACTACGCATTTCTGTCACGTAATACAGCATTTTTGTAACGCGTTACTACGCCTTTCTTCCTCAAAATAATGCATTTTATTAGCGTTAATACGCCTTTGCTAGCGTTATTACGCATTTCTGTCACGTAATAACGCATTTTTGTAACGTTAATACGCCTTTGAATCGCGTTACTACGCCTTTCTTCCTCAAAATAATGCATTTTATTAGCGTTAATACGCCTAGCATTTGCGTTTTTCGTGTTATAACGCCTTTAACCCGCGTTACTACGCCTTTATTTGCATTATTACGCATTTACTTTGCCTTAGTATACCTTGTTTCGCGTTACTACGCATATTTTCATAGTATGTAGCTGTTTTCAAGTTATGACGACTTTACAATATGTTTAGCTCTCAGATGGCCAATACGTATTGTCTTTATATCATGTGAGTATTTTAATACATAAACTTTGTACAATTTTACATTGCGCGAAAAGTGTAAGTGATACTAGAGATATCATACTGGGCCGAGTTATTATGAGTTACTAAAATAGTGAACACGTTCTTTTAGTGAAATATTACTTTTCAGATGACACATGCTTCCACACCCAGCCCGCTTCTCGAAAACTAGTGTGACAATAATGGATTGATATTTGATTTAAATAAATTCATTTAGTGGCCCCATACCAAAATAACTGATAAGACAGATAAGGCAGACAAAGGTCAAACGAATAGAGGAAGGTAATAATATAATCACTTTGGGTGTTAAAAGCATTAAACCTGTTTAAACCAAGGACATTTGTGTTACCATTTTATGTTTTGAACTGTTTATAAGGTAAGCAAAAATATATTTTTTGTTCACTCTAATCTTATTCAGTGTCTCTGACGTTGGCAGACTCATAGGCTAGACTCAGTCGTTTAATAATAGAGTGTCAGTCATGCCAACTACCGACCCTTAACGAGCCAAACGCATTTAAATGATGCTCTGTGGAGAGAGGTCGAGAGACTCTGCGACCAAAGAAGAAAATGTATTTGCTGCGATGCAGACACAAGCGTGTTGACCCTTATAGCCGAATGAGACGCTGGCCAGATATTAAAAATAACCAAAAATGTTGTAGGTGTAGAGGATGACAGAAGGCAAATACTAAATCAGAAAGTATAGCAACTCCAGATATGTGTGGTTAATTAACAATTGTCGAGTTTAAGGCAGGATGGTATCACCATTGCTGCATCAACTGTCTGATAGTTTGAGGTGATATGATCATTTGTGATCTCTAAAATTCTTGGTGGATGATCATTCTTATTAACGCTTAAACTGAGTTGCATGTTGACTTAAGGAAGGGGTAGCATCCAGGGCGACTCCGAGCAAGGTCTGAAATCTGCTACATTGAATTCACGAGTCCGGTATTCCTCGTCCAGCTGTTGTACAGCGGCTCCAAATGGACGTTATGGTTGCTTGTATTTGTATGAGACAAAGAAATCGATTCCAATGATAGCATTCACAGCGTTGCAAGATCTACTATTTGTTCTTGAATACGTTTATATACGGCATTATACTATTGAAATGATATTGTTTTATTTCTGTTTTTCGCCCCTTTCAACAGTATTGCAGATACACCACGTTGTTACCTGTGCAAAGGACCAGTTAACACGCTTTTATTTTCCCGAAACTGATCAATCTGTTTTCACGCTAACCGTACATTTCTAAGTGCAAGATGTGAAGCCATTACAACCATTTTTAAAGACTTAGGTATGACCCGATCGAGGATCGGACCCTGGTCGCGAATGCAGCAAGTCCTTGGATCGAACCTTGGACCTCTCGCTTTCGTGGAGAGATCTGTATCGACTAGGTTAACCGGTCAGCTAACATTTGTTAAGTTCGTACTGCGACACACACAGCTATAGTTAGCAGTGAGACCCCGAAGAGTAACTATTAGGAATCAATGTATTTCGTCTTTATCGGAGCATTTTGGTATTACAAAGACAGTGATTTTGTAGTGATGTAATTTTATATCACACAACACGACGATCCTACGATGAACACTCGTTTGTGGTTAATTTCACTGCCCTCGGTGTGCAGAATTAACCATTTGCCGAGCATACTATGAACAGTTTGACACTCCTCTATTGAAGCGCGTATCAGTTACGAGGCGAGATGCGTACCGCCTACCTAATTAATATCCATAGTAATAAAGTCTCCTTGAAATAGTGTCTGCACGCAATACTGTTCAGTAAATCACATCGTTATCCTTGTGAAAATGTTTTGAAAAGTTCCGCTGTGATATAACTGAAAAATTGATGAAAGCGGAGTTAAAATACAATACATCAATCAATTTTTTGAACAGTATAACTTGCGGGCCCTTGGCCTTTAAACAACTCATCAGGTTATTTGTTTTAAAAGAATTGCGTGCGGACCCCTAGCATTAAAATAACTAGGTTGTTTTCTTTAAAGTATCGCATGCGGACCCCTGCCCCTTTAACACCTCATCAGACTATTTGTCATAAAAGTATCGCTTACGGACCCTTGGGCTTTAAACAGCTAATAAGCATATTTGTCTCAAAAGTATCGCTTACGGACCCCTGGCCTTTAGATAACTAATAAGGCTATTTGTCTTAAAAGTATCGCTTTCGGACCTCTGGCATTTAAACAGCTAATAAAGCTATTTGTCTTAAAGGTGTCGAGTATGGATCCTTGACCTTTAAACAACTAATAAAGTTTTTTGCCTTAAAAGTATCGCTTACGAACCCTTGGACTTAAAATAGCTAATAAGGCTATTTGTCTTAAAGGTATCGCTTACGGACCCCTGGCCTTTGAACAGCTCATTAGGCTATTTGCATTAAAAGTATCGCTTGCGGACCCCTGACCTTTAAAGAGCTCATTAGGCTATTTGCTTTAAAAGTATCGCTTACGAACCCCTGGCCTTAAAATAGCTAATAAGGCTATTTGTCATAAAAGTATCGTTTACGGACCCCTGGCCTTTAAATAGCTAATAAGCATATTTGTCTTAAAAGTATCGCTTACGGACTCATGGCTTTTAAACAGCTAATAAGGATGTTTGTCTTAAAAGTATCGCTTACGGACCCCTGGCCTATAAACAACTAATAAGGCTACTTGTCTTAAAAGTATCGCTTTCGGACCTCTGGCCTTTAAACAGCTAATAAGGCTATTTGTCTTAAAGGTATCGATTACGGATCCCTGACCGTTAAACAGCTAATAAGGCTATTTGTCTTAAAAGTATCGCTTACGAACCCCTGGCCTTTAAATAGCTAATAAGGCTATTTGCCTTAAAAGTATCGCTTGCGGACCCCTGACCTTTAAAGAGCTCATTAGGCTATTTGCCTTAAAAGTATCGCTTGCGGACCCCTGACCTTTGAACAGCTCATCAAGCTATTTGTCTTAAAAGTATCGCTTTCGGACTATGGTCTTTAAACAGCTCATATTGCTATTTGTCTTTAAAGTTTCGCATACGGACCCCTGGCCTTTAAACAGCTCATAAGGCTATTTGTCTTAAACGTATCGCTTCCAAACTCCTGGTCTTTAAACAGCTAATCTTACAATTTGTCTTAAAAGTATCGCTTATGGACACGTGGTCTTTAAACAGCTCATCAGGATTTTTGTCTTAAAATTATCGCATGCGGATCCCTGGTCTTTAAACAGCTCAGCATGTTATTTGTCTTAAACATATCGATTGCGGACAACTGGCCTTTAAACAGCTCATAATGTTATTGTTTTAAAAGTAACGCTCTGATATAACTGAACAATTGTTTCAAACATGTTTTCATGTCATCTGCACGTGCAACTACTAGTATATATAATGAACCTTTAAATAAATACATCATGGATATATCATAATTTAATCCCTTTCCAAAATATAACAAATCTGCATCTCACAGTGTTTTAAGAGTTATTGTACAAAATTAGGGAAAATGAATATATATCAAATGTTTTTGAAGAAAACATTCTGACAAATAGAGAAACAACTCATACTGAGCAATACGGGCAGTTCATCCGTCTGTTACAATGTTTAGCAGGGACTACTAATACGTATTAATTCCAGATGTTAGGTACCACTTTTCCTATTGTGTTCAAGTCATTATTCTTGAATAAATTTCTGTTCTATATTATTGTTCAATCAATTTAATCAGTGTAGCTTTGCGGCCTGGAAACGCCTTACGTAAATATAACTCTGTCTGAAAATTAAAAAGCCCTGCTTAAAATTGGGGCACCATTTGCTATTTGATGATTGGTGTTCTATTTTTAGAAATGATAACACGTGTGTTTGAAAAGTCACGCGTTAATCCTGATTAAGATAGGACCATAGAAATTTGTAAGGTTATCTTTCATTTTGACATCTTTCTGCATAATCCTGTTCTAATAATCAAAGAATAAGTAGATACAGTGCACAATGTAGACTTGGATCAAACTGTACGGATTTGCAGCTGATCTTGTCGCATTAAAAGAATAGAAAAATATAGTGTTAAAAGACGCGTATAGCAAGATAAGGATGTTAACAAAAAGGTAAACAGTCTAAAAGAGTTGTGCTAGCAGACAGCAGAAAAGTTGTGACGTCATTACCAAATGAAGGGTATATAATGATAAGAGAGTCCATTTTTGTGTTTTTCCCCCTTCACTACCTTAACTAGGGTATGAAAACAGTGTTATTTGAAGAAAAAAAAAATTATTTATTTTAAAGTAAGATGTATGAACTCGATTTCAGTGAGGGAAACGGTCTCTACGTTCGGCAAGCTCCGTGGCAAAAAAATGTGTCCGGACCATCCCGAAGTCTATTTTGAGGTTGTCTAGCTTTTATTTTAGGTCGTCTGTTAGTGGAATTCAAACATGACCTAATATGCGCTTTGGGTAGCTGGGATTGATTAATTCCGTCTAAAGATTGACCGCCTCGGTGGTGTAGTGGTAGAGCGCCCACCACGGGTGAGGGAAGTCGCGGGTTTGATCCCCGGCCGGGTCATACCAACTACTTAAAATAGATGGTAATGGCTACCGTCCTTGGCGCTCAGATTTGCTGGGTTAGCATTACGACTGACTTGCTGGTTTCAGGGTAAATGGACCAGTAGTACCGGTAACTTAACAAGGAAACTCCGTGATATAAATGAAGACATGTTTAAGGCGGCGTTAAACACCAATTAATTGTTGTGAAGGCTACTGACTGTGAAAGCTCAAACAAGTATATGTAAAAACATACGCATAGGGGAATATTTCTAGAAGCCTAGCTACAGTAATTGCTCCATTGCGAAAAGTTATTTTTAAAGGCACGAGCAAGCATTTCTAATTGCGTGTGTTCATATCAGCACGTACATATACTCCGTCTGATGATGATATATGTACAGGTTAATCTGGGTTTGCATGGTTCACGAACATTTAAGAGCAATACAGTTTGACATTCCTTTTAAAAACGAGGCGAGATGCGTACCGCCTAGCTTATTAATATTCATAGTAATATAGTCCGCTTGAAATAGTGCAAACAGGGTCGGCACGCGGTACTGTTCAGAGATAACCTGAACACGAAAGAAGAAGTTAATCAAACCGATAGCATTGGGAAATGTTTAAATAAAAGAATTTCATGCAATAATGCGATTATGTAAACGGCTTATAAGTTGAGCATAATAAACATCAGTCATTATACAAATGAAATATGTTGAAATGTGACCTCAGGGTTTGTTTTTTCATCGTTGAAAAAAGATCCCTCACAACATTTCAACATTACATTTTGATAAAAACAGCCGTTTAAAATTGACCAGTGTTAAATTATAGACAGTCATAGGGTCATGTGTAATGGTTAGTACAATTTAAGCTTGACTTCATACACCGATTGTCCGCTGTAGAGATCGAGATATCATGGGAAGAACCAGTGACTTCCGCATGCTTTAAAAAAAAACCATTGGCAATGTCAATCCCGGTCTCGAACCTAAGATTTCATTTGTAGTTTACCACCATCTAATGATACAATTTTGATATTTACGGACTTCGTTCTAGCTAGGCCTATGATTCAATTAAGAGTAAGAGCGAGGTCCATAGTTGTCACAATTAATGTTGCGTACCTTTATGTCTGTCTGTCCATACGTCAGAGTGAACAATTTGGTCTTAAGTGCTTAGAGGTGTGGAGTCAGGACTAAGCCAAAGGCAACAACAGATTTATTACATAAAAGTAAGATTGAGGTTGACGCCACAACATTTAAACCTACCCTATGAACTCTCTCCTGTGGCTTCAAGCCTCACACTTTCTTCACTTAGCTATCAGAATATCTCGGTCAACTTAGAAACTTGGTCAGATGGGGTCAAACACTAGGACTAAATTAAAAACATCCTTGTGAAAATTCTAGGGGCTATATTTTCTATTTTACTTAATCGTCACGACAATGCTCATCCGATAGATCACTGTAAAGGGCAACAACTTTTGAACACTCTAGAAGCCAGGCTTCTCACCCGATCTTCATGACAGTAGATAAGAACATGCATTTACAATAAACAAACATGGTTTAAGTATAAAACTGGCTAACGTGGGTTCAGAAACTAAGTCACTAGGTCAAATTGAAGAACATATTGTGAACACTCGATAGGTCACATTTCTCTTACTTTCTACATGGAATCTTAACAGAACATTTATGGCTATCTAATCTCAGTCGTGTCTTTTGTGGAATAAGAAATGAAGTCATACCAACCTTGTAAGTACTCTAGAGACCTCATTTCCTTTAAACAATCATGTATGTTCCTAAGAACATTCAACTTCACAAAGTCTCGAACATGTTAAACATCGAGTCGCATTGAGTCAAAAACAAGGCAACTAGTTTAAAGTTTAGACAACACGTAAGAACACTCTAGACTCCACATTTGTCATATAATCTTCATGAAAGTTTATCAGAATAATTTACGCTTCCATCGAATCTCTGTCACGTTTGAAACTTGGCCAATGGGGTCCAAAACTATGTTACTAGGTCACATTTAGGGGACACATTATGAATGCTCTAGATTATCTCTTTTACATACAATCGTAATTGTAGTTCAAAAGAATAATCATATACACCACATATCGGTCAAGTGAGAACCTGGTTCATGAGGGGTCAAAAAATATGTTACTAGTTCAAATATAAATCAAACTTTGTGAACACTCTACAGACCACATTATTATTATTCACCCATTCTTCATGTAAGTTCATCAGAACATTCGTCACCATCAAATCTTTGTCAAGTGAGCCCGTCCGTGGGAAAAGGTACAAGTGGACATTTTCGTACAGTGTAAGTTTAGATCATACTGTACTTATGTTCCGTCGAATCATATTGTATACACATAGAACAAGCTTCTATAAGTAATATTTCAACAGTGAATATCTTAAATCAAACTGTGCACAGAATGATCTGAAACTACACTATTTACCAAAGCCAACATACACATTTTCCTATTTAGCCGAGCCCCGGTAGCTCAATCAGTAGCTAGCGACAAGAGCTTTCAATCCAGGGGTTGTGTGTTCGAACTCCAGTTCGGACAACATTTTTCCCGAAAAAAGTCACTGTGACAAGCGTCTTTCGTTTTAGTGTGAGAAAGCCATGAAACACATGAGCCGTGATAAGACTGAACAATTGTTGAAAACGGCGTTAAACCCAAATCAATCATTAACGTGCACATATAATTATTATATGTCGGACAAAACCACAGAACGAGCACTCTACATGGTATGCGTTTGTATTAATCTCTCGTTATTAACCTCCATTTCAGGGAGAAGTAGCAAACTACGGATGCGTAGAACTTTATCATGGCTTCAGGACCCCAATCTCTGTATGAAGGATCTGACGAGATATGCAACCAAGACTGTGATGTTTGTCTGTCGAATCGTAAAACATCGGAAGCCATATCATACTGTAATATATGTTGTGAGCACCTCTGCCAGTCATGTGATATGGCGCACAGAGGGTCTAGGGCCTCGAAAGACCATACCATTATGATAGGGAGTAACATACCATCAGTATCTACGAGGAAAGAACCAACGCTACCATTTATGTTCTGTGATACACACAGAACATCGGTACTCGATACATACTGCTCCACTCACGATGAGGTAATGTGTCCGGCCTGTACAATGACGAACCATGCAATATGTAATATAAGCACTGTCTCAAAACACAGTGCCAAAATTGATGTTGAAAAGGAGCTTAAGGATGTCGCTAATCGTCTGAAAGACTTGACAATGAGATATGACGACCTTACAAAGAACAGACACACTGATAAATCAACCGTGATGTCGCAAATACAAGATTGCCTCAACAACTTGCAACGATACCGTAAGGATATTATCGACAAGCTGGATAAACTTGAGAAGAAAATGTCTTCAGAAATCCGACAAATTGAAGAAACGTTGAAAGAAGAGATCGATGGTCACGTGAAGTTAGCCGATGAGATTTTACACCAAATCGGGGATCTGGCCAAATCTTTGTCGGAATGTGAGAAAACGCGGGAAGATGACATCATATGTGTCGGGTCTAAGAAAGCGTCTTCACGTGCAAGTGAATATGGTCTTATTATTGGTAAAATCCAGAAAGAAATTTACTCAATAGACATTCGTTTTCAATCCAATGGCGTCTTATCTGACATGATCGAGCAGTTACAATCACTAGGCACTGTCGGTAACAACCGACAAATTGATTCTGGTCCAAACGAGACATCTATACTGAACATTTCTGTGAAGGAGAAACGGGAAATAGATGTGATGTCAAATGCAGTATTGGGATGTACATTTATGCCTAACGGACATGCCGTAATCGCATGTTTTGACAATGGTCTTAAATTGTTTGATGAAAACTTCCTTTTCAAGACCCAGTTACCCGTTAAATCGCTAGACGTGTCTACTATCAATGACACTGACGTCATAGTTACACAAGGTAACCACAAACAACTCCAGCGTGTTAGAATATTCCCTGGGATGGAGGTGAAGAAAACATTGAAGATGGATAGAGTCTGTAGCGGCGTAGATGTTTATGGTGACGAGTTCTACGTTACCTGTCATGATCGTCCCGGTAATGGTGAAGTACGAGTACTCAACATGGACGGTGTAGTACAGAGAAGTTTGGGCGTGAATAAAGGTAAATATATATTTGCAAGGCCTAACTGTGTTAAAGTTAACAGTGACGGGGCTAAGGTATACGTCTCTGATGCAGACACTCACACTGTAACATGTTTGAACAATCAAGGTCAGGTGATATACCGGTACTCTGACACAGATTTGAAGACACCCTGCGGAATGTATGTCGATGGAGAAGATAACCTGTTAGTGTGTGGTTTAAATTCTCACAATGTACATATGATCCGGGATGATGGTAGACAAGAGAAGATTGTGTTGTCAGAGAAGGACGGGATACACAAGCCAGTGTGTATATCGTTCAGACCCAGTGATGGTTGCCTAATGGTTGGTTTACATCCGGAAGCTAAAACTGATCAAAAGTTGATCATATTCGGTACTAGATAAACTCATGAGTGTCCCGGATTGACATTTCATTTTGTCTTTATAACAAGCCCATGACTTCAAAGAAATGTCGTTTCCTATTTGTCTACGTACTAAGTACAAAGCTTAAAAAACAAATGACATAGTTGCTTTTTTTCTATTATTGAAATAATTACGGAAAAGTAGAAATTGTCAATAATTTGAATTACCTTCTTTTCCAACATTGTTGACAATTCCCATTTGATTGTGTTATATTAGCCTAGATGGATGATAGCAGGCCTCGTAATAATAAGCGTAATAGCATAAGACATTTTTTCCATGAAATCACGTGTCTGACTTCCGTTCTTCAGACGTGCCATAGACGTTGTTTACGACTAGAAATTGTATAGGGTAGATCCTGGTCAGACTGTGTATAGGTTAAGGCTGAGCTGGATCTTCACTTATTTTCTATAATAGAAATAACTACGAAAAAGTAGAAATTGTCAATAATTTGAATTACCTTCTTTTCCAACAGTGATGACAATCCCCATTTGATTGTGTTATATTAGCCTAGATGGATGATAGCAGGCCCCGTAATAATGTCTCAAATGTGTATTCGAATCAGTCGACATTCATACGTTTTGAAAAATATTAGTAGTTAAGATCAAAATTTGTATTTTACTTGTATTTGTATTTTCGGCGTCTTCTGTTCACTTAGTCAACATAGTATGGGAAAGTTTATCCATGGGATCACGTGTCCGGCATCCGTTCTCCAGACGTGCCATAGACGTTGTTTACGACTAAAAAGTGTATAGGGTAGATCCTGGTCAGACTGTATATAGGTTAAGGCTGATCTGGATCTTCAATTATCACAAAGTCCATTTGTATTAGTATGGGTATTATCTGTTTAGAAGTCCCAAAATATCTATATAAAACAATAAGGACTCTCTACATTAATTCTGTTAATCATATCTAATTGTTTCTAAATTACTTGAAATATTTATATTTAATAATATCCATGTGTTAAGGCAATTATGAAGTTAAAACTGTAAAATAAGCTTTGTATATAAAATACTGTCATTTGTTACTGAAATTGCTTAAAATCTTCATTTTACTAAATTTTTATTAGCTAATATCTTTTAATTTCACATTTAAATGATTAATTAATTGTTCAAATTGTTAAAGACAAAAGTTGTTTGTGTCGCACATTTAAACAGTGAAGATTTAGATAAGCCTTATCGTACTCGTAGTCTCATCACACACCAACCACGGCCTTCTCTGATATGGCCCTGTCACACTATTGCGTATGAGAGATACGTATTAGTTGCGTATGAACATTCATGAATTAATTTTCATACGCACAAAAAGCCCTTGAAAATACAGAATTGTTTGTATACTTACCGTATTTAATCTATAAGTAGCGTATGAGTAGCGTATCTCCAGCTTATTACCAGCGTAATCAGCATATATCTAGCGTACCGCTATCACGTGACCAAGTGCCCCCATATCAGTTCACGAAGAACTGTAGAATATCTAGAAATGGGATCCTCTATATACACTTTATCAAAACGCTGGCAATACGCGGTGGATACGCTTGCCAGACGCCAAGTAAACGCTAGTTGTACGTTATGTATACGTTACTCAATCGTCAGGCATACGCCAAGATGGCTATATACGTTGCAGATACGTCATACATACGTTAGAACTACATTACTCATGCGCCATCAATACGATAGCTGTACGGTACACCTTCATGCCAGCGTATGTCAGCGTTATCGACCTATGAGTAACGTACATCTAGCGGAACTCGAGCGTTTTCAGCGTATGCCATGTGTCTGCTTTGCGTATAAACCATAAGTCCGAATACGCAATAATTGTTTAGGCATGCTTAAACAAAAGGTTCTGCCTCGCCTTATGCCAGCGTATGCCAGCGTATGCGATCGTGCTTTAAACGTATAAAACCTATACCTAACGTAATCCTAGCGTATGTCAGCGTATACCAGCGTATGCGTGATATTTTTCATACGCTGACATACGCTAGTACGATACGCAACATTGTGACAGCGGCATTAGCGTACAATTAGACAAGTCATGGATATAATTTCGAAAAGAAAAATGTAGCCCCACCTTGTAATTTTCACGATTTTACTCTTTATGCAAAACATTTACGCATCATTCTGATCAGGTTCTACACGCTTTGCTATCTTATCAATAGACTATTTCTTTTGCATATGGTATGACATAGAAAGAATGACAACGATGTAGGAATGTGCGGGTTGAGTCCTTATATCTTGTTACGGGGATCTTATTAGTTTGTGTATCAACACATAACGTAAGTGGAAATGATACCTTCATAAGAACTTGCTATCTAGATCATGTACGACTATACACAGTGATATGACCATAGGTATTAACATGTTCGTCTAAGACCTCACTGTAGGCTTGAAAGAAAAGACGAATTGGTTAGTTCATTTCAAAGATATTTACTAAGAACGATTTAAGGACTTTTACACGTATCCAAGTATTAACAGACCCATTTGATTTCTCACCGTTCGCCTTTAATCCAAGACGTGTTTGTGTGTTAATAGATTTTACAGAAACTTTCATCATAACACACATACATGTATACATACAATTTGGACTTTAATATACATACGTAAGCACTTTTTTCTAACATGATCGTCTGGATCCTCATTGTTCGCTTTTAAGTTTTTAGGTGTTTTAAGATTTAGTTTGTTCATTATATAGAAACCAACATCACAAGACATATGTATGCATATGTATAACTGCAGTACGAACAAATTGGACTTAAGCATGTATTCACAAGCTTATCTGAATCCTTACTATTCGCTTTTGAATCTGTATATGTTTGTTAGTTAGTTCATTGCACAGAAACTAACCCCGTAAAACCCATATATATAAGGTATAGATGTTTTCATTGTCGGTGTTTTGTTATATCCCTTGTATAGATTGTATTATATAGTTTTGAATATGTTTGTGTAAGTCTTTAGATACATGTACTACTAGACAATGCCTAATAAACAGTGTATGCTTACAATTTTGATATACTTTATTTTTCAAATGTACTCTCTTGAATACATGACATGTCTCTGGTTGTATTTACACAATTCCTGTAAAAGCATGTCGTCGTATACTTTAAATAAGGGGTAGTTGATTAAGTTAACGTTGTGTCCATACTCCTTATTAAGGTTACTAATCCTAGTGTGGGAAATGGACAACTCATTACCCGAGTTATAACCGCTAACAAAAACCCATGGCTGACACTTCTCTTATTCTGATTCGTATCAGGAACAGTTTGAATTAGAGACTAGGGTTCATCACTACAGATATATTCTGTTTAGTCATCGCTCTCGAGGTGGGCACTCTAAACACTACTCCACCAATATAGAAGTTATTTCACACACTGATTCGAACCAAAGAACCATTTGAACAAGAGGTCTGAAGTCACAAACCTATTTGAAACAACTGTTCAGTTACAAAATATCTACATTACAAATAATTTATGTCGTTCTCATCTCTCTCGAGTCGAGCACTCGAACCACTACACCACCGAGATAATACTCTTGAACAAGAGGTCCGAACTCTACCTTACACTTAATGTATGTAGTTGAAATCAATCTCGAGGCGGGTACTCTAACCACTACCCAATCGAGATAGTACTTATTTAACAAACTGATTCAAGCCAGGAACCATTTGAACAAGAGGTCCGAAATTTACCCTTCACATAATTCATGTCATTGACATCATTCTCGAGGCGGTCCCTCTAACGACTAACCCATCGAGATAGTACTTATTTCATAAACTGATTCAAACCAGGAACATTTGAACAACAGGTCTAAACTTTACCCTTCACATACTTTATGTCCTTGACATCATTCCTGAGGCGGTCACTCTAACGACTACACCATCGAGATACATGTAGTACTTAGTTCACAAACTTATTCGAACCAGGAACCATTTGATCAAGAGGTCTGAAGTAACAAACTGATCTGAAACAACTGTTCAGTTACAAGAATTACAAGCGATTTACATAATAAAAGGTTAAAAACCCAAGACAGGGGAGGTTAAATACCCAAGACAGTTGAGGTTAAGATGACTGAAAAGATCTGTTGGCGCGGTTTAGTTCTGTTTAAACTTATTTATTTTACATCGATTGCATAACAAACTTGCAGCTTACATTAATTAGGCTCGATGTCTGCTTCATGGAGACTTAACCAGTACTCACGCCGTTTGTGTGGAAAAATCCAAAAGACAGAACCCGCTCATCATGGGATTCGAACCCGGGACCTCTGGTACGAGAGGCCGGCGCTCTACCTCTGCGCGGTTTAAACGTCCAGAGTGTCCCTTGGTTTTGATAAATGATCACGCGTACGAACAATTTCTAAACTATTTATAGTGTATGGTTGATCAAAGTTGTATTGATATCTACTTGGCTGACTGTTTATCAACGTCCCAGTCGCGGCACTACGGTCATGGTGGAGTGCCCTTGGGCAAGGCACATTTTCCAGCCTAGTACTGTTTTTTTTACCCAGGGATCATGAATAATTAAATTTAATTGCGCGCTAAATGACCTTAGCTGTCGATGCGCCATAAAACAATATACATTCATTCATTCGTTTATCAACGTGGCCTCATTCTTGGATGGACATTTTAGCCAGTTGGTGAAAAAGATGACATTAGCCATAATGACGTTTGGCAATCATCGGAATAAAAGTTGGCCGAGTCAGTATCCGAAAGAACGACCCCTGATTTATGTTCGTTATTCCATACAGCATGTCCCTAGTTGATGGGGGCTACCTCGTTGGTGTAGTCGTAGAGCGTCCGCCTCGGTGCAGAAAGTTGCGGATTCGATGCAAGGCAGGTTCATACAAAATACTTTCCAAACGGTATATAGTGATGGCTTTCCCTCCTTGGCACTTATGATTATGGGGTTAGCATTACGACTGACTCGCCGGTATCAGGATAAATAGACCAGAAGTACTAGTAACTAAAGTTACCACTAACATGCCGTGATATACCTGAACAATTGTGGAACATGACGTTATACTCCATACCAACACAAAAACACAAAGTAAACAACTTGCGGTAAATTTGCAATTGTCAATCTTCTCATTGAAAATATAACTTGTCGCTGTGCAAGAAACAGTCCTCGTAAAATGTATGCATGCCACAGAGCGAGATGATTGTGTTAAGTCGAGATTGTGTGGTTAGTATTAAGATTGACTCGCTTGTATTAGGAACAATGGCCAGAACGAACCACCACAAACAAACAACGTGTGGTACATTTGCAATTGTGAATATAACTCGTCGCTGTGCAAGAAACAGTCCTCGTTAATATATCAATGCCGAAAAGCGAGATGATAGTGTTAAGTCTCATGTGTTAAGCTGTCTTAACCCTCTGCCGCATACAAGAAATATGCAGCAGACGACTTTGAAAACAACTACGCCAGACTTTTGAAATTTCAGCCGATTGAAGTTTTATTATTTAATAAAAATGAAAATCATTGTGGCAAAAGGAGAAATTGGTCATTCTTGACAGTACCTCTTTTTTCTCACAACGTTTCAAAAGTCATCTGCTACAGATGTGTCAACATGCGTCTACACGTAGGAACAGGTTAAAATGACTGGAAGACACTTTGAATAGTGTGTTTGCATCTGATAGTTAAACGTACAAATCGTTACTTTAAAAGAAAATAAGAACAAATAAGTCTAAGTGTCTACAAGTTCAGTTAGGTTTTGATCGTTATTAACATATTGATAGTCTTATTTATCGTAGGTTTGCGTTCTTGTTTAGCGCTGCATCAAGTTTTAAATAATAAGATTGTCAGACACCTCTTGCTTGATCGCATAATAAACACTAAGAAAGATAACTATGTACGTTTAGTTCTTTCAAAGCGACACAATATTACCTCCCGTTAAGGTGTAACAGCAAGATAGTCTTGCGGATGAGTATAAAATCAACTCTGGATCACCAAACGCTGGTTTTGTGTCGCCTGACTGTCTGGCCGTTGATGTGCCTGATAAACGGTAATTTTCCTTTAACCCTTTCCTAAGTACAGAAGCTTTTTGACGTTTCTGCAACACACGACTTTTGAAAACATCGTTGTAAATCGAAAAGGTGCTCATACTGAACACTTTCACCATGGCTATATTGATATTAACTCTATTCAGTAATAACGCTAATTAATACAGATTTTTAACATCTTTGATGAAATGTTTTCAAAGTCGTCTGCTTCAGTTTGTTTTTATGCGGGAAAGGGTTAACCACAATTATCAGAATTTCCCGGAAAGGTGAGCTGTAGATGTTTCCGTCACAGTAAATATGGAAGATGCTGGGAGTCACGGGGGTTAACCCCTATCAAGCTATACGGTTCAAAACTATCGGATGAAAGATTGAGACTCGACTGTGCACTCCGCAGTATTGTAAAATATCTTCATCAGTCATACCTGAAAGACTTTAAACATGAAAGTAATGTCTTTAACGCTCTTAATTTAAGTAATGGTATTGTCCTCCTTAACGCTCTGGATTGTTGTGCTAGCATTACTGACTGGCTCGCTGGTGTCAGGATGAATGGACCAATACTTCTGGTAAATTACACTGGAAAACCTTGTATACAAGTGTCTTTCGATACCGTAAGCAAGATGGAGAAACTTGAAAGCTAGATAACATTGGCACCCCATTGTACAGTGTTGATACGAAAAGCCAACTACAGAGAAGCTGATAGAACAACAACACCAACAGGTTTTTATCAAGATGGGAGGCATTGAGAATGCATACTCAATGACCGTTTACATATGAGTAAGTTTTGGAAGTGTGTCATTGCGGAAAAGTCCTTCACAATGCAATGGGGAATTGATAGTGTTAAACGCAGTTCTCTGTGAAAACCAACCGCATTATAAAAACGATCATGCATGCTCATCAATGCTAATGGATCCACATGGATACTACTTTTAAGAAGGTCATTTAAACCATCTATCACTATTTGGGGAACAGTGCATACATAGAAGATACAAAGAACAGACTGCGAGGATGCGCTGGCTGGTCTTGTTCTACGCCGGTCGAACATTCATTGCGGTTGGTTTTTGCAGATATACGCTCAAATACTCCTGAAAAGAGTAATCCGACTCACCAATATTTAAACAGTTAAGGTATTTATCATTTTCTAGATGTTTTTGTTCTGGGAGGATATTTGTGAAGCAGACGTGTAGATAAGACCCTTCTTTATAAATCGATGGTGGGGGTGGAGACATAGCTGTCTTACGTTCAGTGAAGCAGCTTTATATACGTGCATGTAGCTCACGGTTTCGTACGCTTCGCATTAGCGGTGCAATACCTGTTAATTGAACGTTATTTAACGTACACTTTCATTGAACACATTACTTGTTGGGTGTCTAACCACAGTGCTATACAAAGCTCACGGCTTGGTACTATTCACACCAGAGGTACGATAGCTGCTAATTAATTGTTGTAGTTGCTAACGTTAGTTAACGTACACATTCATTGAACGTATGTTTCCCCTTGTATCTAACGACAGTGCAAGAGGGCTTTCAGGGTTTTTATTCACGTTTGTGATGCAGTTTAGTAACACAACTTAACAAACCAACCCTGTCATAATGATGTGCGTACATTGTATATTTAGACCAGCCAGTCGTGTACCAAAGCACCCGTCTCACAATCCGATATATTCACAAACTTATGGTACGTCTGGGTGACAAATAGTATTACGTCTGGAAATGTGTAAATTTCGTTACAGAGATAAAAAATACATTGTGGAAACAAGTAGATATTGCTTAGTATGATTTTTTTTTATATTTCGACATTGTCTTCAAAAGAAGTCGGCTGCACATAATGCGTCAATGTTGGGTGCTTCCACCTAAAACAAAGCTGAAACATTTGTTTTAGAGGGAATTATAAAAATCTTGCAAGGAGATAATATCGGTGTAAATGTGTGCATCATGTAAGACCGTATTTCTGTATATACATCACTGTTTTGAGTGGCTCACTGGTTCACTGCTTGACACACCGAACAACTCAGAGGTCCGGGTACTGAAAATGTCTGAGGTGTTTTAAAGTGTCTTATACTCATCTAGAGATCAAGTAATGGTCCTTTCCAGGAAATAAGACCTCACGAGTATCAGTGATAAACTCTGAGCAAGTCAAAGAACCAAATGTTCGGAAAGAGCTAGGGTTTGCATTCGGAGTCCTTCGTATCTAGATCAGAGACTACTAAATAAATACCTTCTGTATTTCAATGTAAATCAACAAGTTTCAGCCCTCAATTATAACACCTTTATCCAGTTAGTCAGTTGGTACATGCACAATGACTATTACTACACACTGACAATGCAGTCAGTTAGAGATAAACATATTTCAAGTAAAAAACAAAATTGGGTTTCTTTCGGACTATTTCTGTAAACCAGACCCTAATCTTTCTATTGACATTATTTGAATCTGTCAGGTATGTGTACACAGTGTACATTAAAAAAAAAAGAATAAAGAGTTTGCCCAATCAGAACTTTTTGTCCCTTCAACCATATGAATTGTGATATTCTTGATATGTTTTGCTCGCTTTTTTCCATACCTAGGTATCAATACATTGATGTATTTAAATGTTATTTAGCAAAACGTGAGTTTTTATAGATGTAAAATGGGCTATAATTACCTGATATTCTGATAATGAGATTTTCAAATTTCATTGACAGTCTGTCGAGATATGAACCCTTTCCTACACGGTTTTAACATGTCAACAACAGTGGACTTTTTGTCACAACGGACAATTTCTCATTTTGCCACAATGTCTTTAACTTTTTTAAAGTCATGTTGTCGTTTATAGAGAGTTGTCATACGTGTATTTAGATGTTTTCAAAGTCTGCTGTATATAGATTTGTTGTATATCAGAAAGGTGTTAACCCTTTTCTCATAGACAACAAATCTGCAGCATACGATTAAAAACCTCACAGAAAATCCATTCGAAAATCTCTATATATGAAAGTATAGTAGATTTGAAACATTGTGGAAAAAGGAGAACTTGTTAATTATGAGCAATTTCTTCTTTTGTTATGATGCTTTCAAATATAGTCTGCTCCATAATCATCATATATGATCTGTAAGAGACTAATGCATAGTGTTAGAGTAAAAAAAGGTTTTAGCACATAAAACTTATCATTAAAACGGACACGTTGGAATGGTGGTTAGAAAGTTCGACTCGAGAGCGGGGTATCCCCTAAATTTAAAAAAATAGGTATACTCCAGAAGGGGTTACTCTTTTTGGCGCTTAAGCCTGTGATGATGCACTGTATTAAATAATAAAAGGTTAACTCTATAAAATTTATCATTACATTGGACACGTTAGTATGGTGGTTAGTTAGTTCGACTCCAGACCTTTAATAATATGTAGACTAGAGTTGGGGTTACCCTCTGTGGCGCTCAGAGAGCGGGGTATCACCAAGACATTTCCAATAGCTAGATTCCAGTTGAGGTTATCCTCTGTGGCGCTTAGAGTGTGGGGTATGACCGAGACATTTAGATTAGGTAGACTCAAGTTGAGGTAATATTCTGTGGCGCTTAGAGAGCGGGGTATCACCAAGGCATTTTAACTAGATAGACTCAAGTTGAAGTAACCCTCTGTGGCGCTTAGAGAGCGGGGTATCACCAAGACATTTAATAATAGGTAGACTCAAGTTAAGGTAACCCTCTGTGGTGCTTAGACGGCGGGATATCACCTATTCATTTAATAATAGGTAGACTATATTATATTATAACTTGTATAGAATATAATAAGGCTGAGCAGATGGCCAGACTGATATGAACCCTACACTGTTCAGATATACCAATTTGTATATAATATGATAAGACTGAGCAGATGGCCAGGCTGGTATGAAACCTACACTGTTCAGAAATACCAACTTGTATAGAATATAACAAGACGAATTTTGATGCAGAGCATCAAAGGACGCCGCGCATGATTTTGAAGCATGACTTAAAGGAAGCAGATGTAGTTCAGTACATTTAAATAACGTGTGAAAACAGACAGGATGTAAATATTTCGAACAAGAAGGCCAAATGTCCCGTTATCATAACCAAAAAGGCCAAGATGTGCCTATATTGCTCACCTGGCTACCATAGCCTATAATAAAAGGTTACCATACAACATGAAGTTTCTTAATTTTTTACCAATACACGGTTTCAAATCTGCTCTAACTAGATCAATTAGATAAAAAAAACATCACATAGGTGCTTAAATATTAACATGTAATGTCTCTAGTTATAAATTAAGTGTGACACAAGCTTTGGAAGGAGAGGGTGAAGTATATTCTCCTTCGTGTTTATCAGAAGTATGATAACAACAAGAGGCCCAAGAGGGCCAGTATCGCTCCACTGCCAATTAAATCTTCAAACAGCCCCGCGCCCTGGTTGCCATGTTTTTTACCAATCAACATGGCTTGAAGGAATCTGATAGAGGGTCATATATATATATATAAAAGATTTTTTAAGTTTTCACTATAACCATATTATAAGGCAAAAATAGCTCTGCCCTCTGGCAGCCATAGTTTTCGACCAATCAACTTGGCTCGAAAAAATCTGAAAGAAGGTCACCCAAGCAACATTTCTACACAATTATTTGAAAATCGGCCTGATACCTACGGAGGAGAAGAAGATTTTTTAAGTCTTCACTACTACACAATTATTTGAAAATCGGCCTGATACCTACGGAGGAGAAGAAGATTTTTTTGAAGAAGTCTTCATTGTTTTTTCTTTCGGAAACCAGAATTTTGCATGGATCCCAAACAGTTTGAGGAACAAAGGAGAGATCATTGAGAGGATACTTCCTATGAAGTTTCATCCTAATTGGTCCAGTGGTTAGGTAGGAGAAACAGTTTGAAGCAAAACTTTTTTTTTAAAGATATCGAAAAGTTATTGGAAAGTTCGAGATATCGAGAAGAAAAAAAAAATAAAATAAAAAAAAAAAAAAAAAAAAAAAAAAAAATCGAGATATCGGAAAGTTCGAGATATCGAAAGTTCGAGATATTGGAAAGTTCGAGATATCGAAAGTTTCGAGATATCGATATGTTCGATTTGTCAATAAATGTTCAAGTTAAAAACATTCGTTTTATCAATGTATTCGAGATATCGATGTGTTCGAGTCATCGGTATGTTCGAGATATCGATATGTTCGAGTTATCAATATGTTCAAGTTATTTGACCAATAAGACATTCGTTTTTGGCGTGTACAATGACCTCAGACAAATTTCGTACCTAAACCTCTTAATTTGCGAATGTCTAATCGAATGTCTAATGTCTAACTGATCAATTAGACATTCGTTTTTTTAATGTACATTGATCTCTGATGAATTTGGTACATAAATCTCTTATTTGCGAATGTCTAATCGAATGTCTAATGTCTAATTGACCAATTAGACATTCGGTTTTTTAATGTACATTGATCTCTGATTAATTTGGTACCTAAATCTCTTAATTTGCGAATGTCTAATCGAATGTCTAATGTCTAACTGATCAATTAGACATTCGTTTTTTGCATGTATAATGACCTCCGACGAATTTGGTACCTAAATCCCTTACTTTGCGAATGTCTAATCGAATGTCTAATGTCTAACTGACCAATTAGACATTCGTTTTTTTAATGTGCAATGACCTCCGACGAATTTGGGTTATATATCTTGTAATTTGCGAATGTCTAATCGAATGTCTAATGTCTAATTGACCAATTAGACATTCGTTTTTTGCATGTACAATGACCTCCGACGAATTTGGTACCTAAATCCCTTAATTTGTGAATGTCTAATCGAATGTCTAATGTCTAACTGACCAATTAGACATTCGTTTTTTGAATGTACAATGACCTCCGACGAATTTGGGTTATAGATCTTGTAATTTGCGAATGTCTAATTGAATGTCTAATGTCGAATTAGACATTCGATATTTAACATTTGCGATTTTTCTGAATGTCTAATTGAATGTCTAATGTCTAATTAGACAATCGATAATCAAAATTAGCGAGTGTCTAATCGAATGTCTAACGTCTAATTAGACATTCGAATATTTTTTTTGAATGTCTAATGTCTAACGTCTAATGCTCTGCCAACTTCACACACTTTTATAAATAGGCAAAAACATCCGGCGAATTTTGGGCCCGTAAACTAAACAATTAAAAACGCGTAGCCTAGAAAGTTTGGGAAAAGTGAACTTTTTCTCTGAGCTTTGATGAATTGGGTCAGGGCCGTAAACCAAACAATCAAAAACAGCGTAGCCTAGACAGTTGGGGAAAAGTTATTAAATACAAATTAAATGTGTATAAAGTTTTGTAATAACGGTAGAAGACAAACGTATTTTATATCTTGTTGTTTCTTAAATCAGTTAATACAATTTATTGATTCATAAAGGTTGTTTTTTTCAATCAAACAACAGAGGTTTTTTTAACAATAATAACATTGGTTTCTCCCTTTTCGATTACGTCACCCCATGGTACACAATTAAAACCTATCCCATACTGACGCCGCGCTCCCACGCGGCGTCAATAAGGCTGAGCAGATGGCCAGTCTGATATGAAACCTACATTGTTCAGAAATACCAACTTATATAGAATATAATAAAGCTGAGCAGATGGCCAGGCTGATATGAACCCTACACCGTTCAGAAATACCAATTTGTATAGAATATAATAAGGCTGAGCAGATGGCCAGGCTGATATGAAACCTACATTGTTCAGAAATACCAATTTGTATAGAATATAATAAGGCTGAGCAGATGGCCGGGCTGATGTGACACCTACATTGTTTAGAAATACCAACTTGTATAGAATATACTAAAGCTGAGCAGATGGCCAGGCTGATATGAACCATACACTAATCAGAAATACCAACTTGTACCTGTTTTCATGCACGAGCATATGCAAAAATGGTACCTACGGCTTTCCCTCCTTGTCGCTCAAGGTTGTTGGGTTAGCATGCCGACTGACTCACTGGAGTTAGAATAAATGAAGCAGTAGGACATTTAAATTCCTACCTGATTCGCATCGGAAATTCACACAACATTATCTTTAAGTGGTAAGCCTGGGTGGTGTAATCGTAGAGCGTCCACCTCGAAGGTTGAGGGCCGGGTCATACCAAATACTTGTAGTAATGGCTGCCCTCCTAGGCGCTCAGGGCTACAGGGTTAGCATTACGACTGACTGGAATATGTCAGGATAAATAAACCAGTAGAATTGGTAACTAACCAAGGAAACGCCGTGATATAAATGAAAAAATGTTGAAAGGTACGTTAAACACCAAACAATCAACTAATCAATCTTCATAAACAAGTATTTGATTTAGGTGGTCATGTTTACCCTCCCCCCCTTAATATATATATATATATGTCATTCTGGCTGTCCCTATCTCCCTTTCTCTGTATCTCCATTTCGCTCGCTCTCTCTGTGTGTCTCTCTAGCTCTTGCTCTCTTTCTCTCCCTCTCTCTCTCTTTGTCTTTCTCTCTCTGTCTTTCTTTCTCTCTATCGATCTCTATTTTGGTCTCTCTCTCTCCCTCACTCTCTGCATCTCTCCCTCGGGCTCTCTCCCTCTTTCCCTCTTTCTCTATCTCGCTATCTCTCAAACGGTCTGTTGTCATTGAATACCTAGATCACTTTGATTCAGATACTTTAAACTTCGCAAGATGATTGGGTTCCATGCGTAGCACTTTTGTTGGGTCATTGGGTCAAAAGTCAAGGTAGCAGCGGCTAGATATTCAAAATTGGTTCATGATAAATATATCATGAACTCTTTGACCAAGAGTCTTTAAACGTTAGAAGATGATTTCTAAGGTGATAACTTACACCAACCGGCTGAATACACCACCTGGTCAACGTGGAATTGTAGCCGGCTCATAAGAAAAAAATATCATGTTGGGTACACGTGTGAAAAAGTTGGTGAAGGAAGACAAGTTTATGTGAACTTGCCGCCGTGATATAGCTAAAATCAGTTTAAAATGATGAGTCTACAATCAAATAATCAACTACACAACAACAAGTCTTACGTGTGGGAAGAAATAGGGAAAGTCCCCATTTAATTGTTATACAGACACGGGAGGGTAATACCCTTTTCTTTACAGATGTTTATATAAAACGATATTTAAAAATGGGGAAGTCCCTGTTCGTACATGAGATGAAAAATTTGTATTTTAATAGTTTATATGATAAATCGGGATGAATGCATGGACGAGTTGTCAGAAAATTTCAAACAGTGATTCAAATCATTACAATTATGTTTCAATCCCGTGTTTGATGCATTCACTCTTTTTGCAACATAAGGTGAAAATAATATAAAAGATTGCATTCATGTAAATTCTTCCAAGTCGTACCAAGAACTTTCCATTTTCGTCTGCTGCATGTATTTCTCCGTAGAAAAAGGAGGTGTTAAAACGAATGCCATTGAACAATGAAAATATCTGGGTTATGCATTTACTTCACGATTTAGTGCAGTTGAGAAGTAAATATATTTTGTCTCAAATATGAAAATATATTGGCATCTGTCTCTGTCTCTGTCACTCTGTCTGTCTCTTTCTCTCTCTATATATATGTTTGTCTTTCTCTCTCCGTCTCTTCCTCTGTCCTTCTCTCCTCTCTCTGTTTTTCTCTCTACCCCCTCTCTTCCATCCTTCCTTTCTCTCCTATCTCTGTGTTTCTCACTACTCCATATCTTCCAGTCTCTCTCTCTCTCTTTCTCTCTCTCTCTCTCTGTCACCCACTCCCTTTCTCTCCTTTCTCTCTTTCGCTGTCCTACTATACACACCCCTCACTCTCTCTCTCACTCTCTCTCTCTCTCTCTCTCTCTCTCTCTCTCTCTCTCTCTCTCTCTCTCTCTCTCTATCTCTCTCACACTCTCTCCCTCTCTCTCTCTCACTGCCTTCCTCTCTCTTAATTTCCACCCAAAACAAATGCGCAGCAGACGACTTTGTAACAGTCTAGTTAAGTATATGGAAGAGTTTTATAAATGAAAGAGTGCTATTGAAAAGAGTTGGCACATAATGTGAAAATGGAAAATTTCTCATTAACAGTGTTTTATCCTTTTGCCATAATGCATGGCTAGAAACTTTCGACCTTACCATTCACCATCTTCTGATACAGACGTTTCTCTCTTCTATTACATACGACTATTTGAAAACTCATGAATGTCTCCCTTTCTCGCGAAGTATTCTATTAACACTAGTTTGTAGGCTCAAATGCTCAAGATCGATCATGCTTTTCTAACGATGTGTTTGAAGCAGACGAATCTGGAAAGCTTGTGATCCGGTAGACGATCTAAGAATATGTATGAACAACGTTTAAAACTCACTGGTTGTACTAATGTTTACAACAAGGGTCGAAACTTTTTGGTTTTACAATAACCCATGTATTTTCGATGAGGCAGAACATGTCAAATCATACATGTTTGTCCCAGTTTTTCCGCTTTCAGTTCATAACAGGTCCGAAAGATTGCGATATATATTTCAACACAACACCAGTCGGGTATCGCTACTAAACTCGTAATGGACTGACTACACTAAATTTATCGATTCCACCGTCACCTTGATATAGTTATAATCTCTTCATGACTAATCTCTTTCTTCCTTTATCTTTAATATCTTCATTTAGGTTTACAGCTATGTTAACATGAGGGACAGATTACACTAAATATATCAATTCCATCGTTATGTTGAAATAGTTATGAACTCTTCATGACTAATTTTTGTCTACCTTCTTTTTTAATATGTAGCTTTAGGTTTACAGCTATATAAATGTCATTTGATAACATGAGGGACAGATTACACTAAATTTATCAATCCCACCGTCAACTTGATATAGTTATAAACTCTTCATGACTAATCTCTTTCTTCCTTTATCTTTACTATCTGCATTAAGGTTTACAGCTATGTAAATGTCATTTGATAACATGAGGGACAGATAACACTAAATATATCAATTCCAACATCAACTTGATATAGTTATAAACTCTTCATGACTAATCTCTTTCTTCCTTTATCTTTACTATCTGCATTAAGGTTTACAGCTATGTAAATGTCATTTGATAACATGAAGGACAGATAACACTAAATATATCAATTCCACCGTCAACTTGATATAGTTATAAACTCTTCATGACTAATCTTTTTCTTCCTTTATCTTTACTATCTGCATTAAGGTATACAGCTATGTAAATGTCATTTGATAACACGAGGGACAGATAACACTAAATATATCAATTCCACCGTCAACTTGATATAGTTATAAACTCTTCATGACTAATCTCTTTCTTCCTTTATCTTTACTATCTGCATTAAGGTTTACAGCTATGTAAATGTCATTTGATAACATGAAGGACAGATAACACTAAATATATCAATTCCACCGTCAACTTGTTATAGTTATAAACTCTTCATGACTAATCTTTTTCTTCCTTTTTCTTTAATATGTACAGTTAGGTAAATGTCATTTGATAACATGAGGGACAGATAACACTAAATGCACCTACCGTCAGGCTGATCTATTCAAATACCCGGAATAAAACCAGTTCGTGTCCTTAAATGCATGTCCGTCTCTAAGTGACATCATAGAGTATGTACGGTTGAGTTTACAGGCTATGTATATTTCGTTTTGGTTTTGGTAACAATTGAGGGACCTTTCAGGTTTTCATATTTCGGACAGATAGTTACTAGTATAAAAAAGTACTAATTTTGAGCAATTTTGAGCACCAAAATTGATCTTAGAAGATGAAACATTTACTTTAAAAATGGTGGTAGACATCCTCCGTTTGGTTTGTTGTTGGGCATAACGTACGACTATTTAGCCGGTGTAAGGATACACTATCTGATCACGCAATGACATTACTGAACTATTTTACCTAAAAAACCCAGTGAGGCCCAATTGATGCAATGTAGTGTGAATGAAATTCGGATTTGCTTTACGCCGCTTTCAACATTTGTATATCAAGGAGTTTTCTGTGTTAGTTACCAGTACTACTGGTTTATTTATTATTATACAAGCGAGTCTGTGGAAATGCTAACACAACAATCCTTAGCACCAAGGAGGGAAAGCCATTACTATCATTTTAAAGTCTTTAACTTGACCAAGCCGGGGAAAGGAGCAGCGTCCACGCACACCGAGGCGGACGCTCTACTACGATAGAATTCGGAACGTGTCGATGAAGACCATTGTCTTCATTGAAAAAACCTTTGGAGTATGCCTTAACGTTTCCGGTGTACACAATAAAAAACAAAATACGAGGCTAGGTTTAGCTACATGTACCTTAAACAGTCAACGAACAGAAAACTTTTGACTTGATATTCAAGTGCTTCTCAATCTGAGAGACAAAACATATTGTAAAGTCGTTATAAAGCAAAAAAGGGCGTTTTAATGCGAAACGAGGCATGATAACGCATATCAAAGGCGTAATTTTGCGAAATGCGAAAAAAAGGTGTAGTAAAACAAAGGAAAGGCGCTATAACGCGAAAAGAATGCGTAGTCACGCGAAAGAAAATGCGTAGTAACGCTAAAGGAAATGCGTTTTAATGCGAATGAAAGGCAAAAGGCGTCGTAACGCGGAACAAATACGTAGTAACGCGAAAGAAAATGCGTTCTTATGAGTAAGAAGGCGTAGTAAAGCATACAAAATGTGTAGTAACGTGGAAGTAAGGCGTAGTAACACGAAGTAAAGGCGCCATAACGCTAAAGAAAGGCGTAGTAACGCAGACAAAATTAGTAGTAACTGGGAAGAAGGCGTAGCAAATCGAAATATAGGCTGAGTAACTCAATAAAATTCATATTTATAAATTCATAATACCTTTTAGGGGATATAAAAGATTAATAATACACGCTTAAATGCATATTTATTCATATGGATTGTTTTGACATTGTATGATGTTTCAAAGCACCAATCTCATCAACTTGCATTTCTGACTAGGAGTTGGCAACACAATGTTTTAACTGCATTAGCTCATTTAGACGGAGTTATCATTAGCATGTCTGCATTGAAAAGGAAGTCAAAATCACTTGACTTTTCCGGAGAAAGACTCATTCAGTTTTACTTGAAGTTGCTTGATTCATTAGTTCTAAGCTTGAAACATCGGGTTCCTTGCACGGTTATCGCTGGATGCATTTGAAGTGAAAAGAATTTGGATACAATGTTCCCAGGGATACTATTTAGTATTTAGTATTTACCAAACTGATTGACTTGAAAGGGTTGGACAACAGAACAAGATGGTGAATAAGAAAACGGCAATATTCAAGTCCAGGACACAAGTTTGTTTGGCATATGGACTCTCAGGGTTGAAAAAGAGTCTGTAAAGAGGTAATCGATTTATATATACCTAAAAAGGCATTATATCGCCTTCATACCGCGTTACTACGTTAATACGTACTTGCTAGCTTTATTACGCCGTTGTGTCACGTAATAACGCATTTTTGTAACGCCTTTGAATCGCGTTACTACGCATTTCTTTCTCAAAATAATGCTTTTATAAGCGTTTGTACGCCTATCATTCGTTGTACTACGCGTGTTTCGCATTAAAAGGTTTGTATTCCGAGATACTACGCTTTTCTTCGCATTATTACTTACTTTGCCTTAGTATGCATTGTTTCGCGTCACTACGCGTTATTTTCATAGTATTAAGCTTTTTTCGAGTTATTACAACTTAACAATATGTTTTGCTCCCAGATGGTCCAAATATGCTTTCGTAATATCGTGTGAGTATTTTAATACATAAACTTTGTTCAATTTTACCTTGCGCGAAAAGTGTAAGTGATAATAGAGATATCAAACTGGGCCGAGTTATTAGGAGTTACTGAAGGAGTGTACACGTTCTTTTAGCGAAATATTACTTTTCAAATGACACATGCTTCCACAACCAGGCCGCTCTGTTGCTATCTCGAAAACTAGTGTGACAATAATGGATTGATATTTAATTAAAAAAACATAAGATGAAATTCATTTAGTGGCCCCATACCTAAATAACTGATATGAAACATACGCCAGACACAAGTCAAACGATAGAGGAAGTAGATAATGTAATAACCTTGTGTGTTAAAAGTATTGAACCTGTTGAAACCATGGTCATTTGTGTTACAATTTGATGTTTTGAACTGTTTGTAAGGTAAGCAAAAATATAATTTGTTGTTCAATCAAATCATATTCAATGTCTCTAATGTTGGCAGACTAGAAACAGTCGTTTAAGTTAAAGTCTTTATCAGCACTGCATTCCCACGTTTTCTGTCTGTCTGGTCGTCTGTGTCTGTGTCTGCATGTCTGTATACCAATATTTTAAACAGAACCGTATGCAACCTTTATAGAAATATGCAAGTATATGTATATGCATAGCACTATACGTGTCTACCTTTGATTAGGTGACATCGCGTTCGACTCATGCTTAAGAATAAAGTGTAAAAATAGTCATAAACTGAAAACTCTTATGTGTTTCTGATCTACACTCTCACTTGAAAGGTGTTAACATTATGTAAAAATAGTCATAAACTGAAAACTCGTATGCGTTTCTGATCTACACTCTCACTCAAATGGTGTTAACATTATGTAGAAATTGTCAGAAACTGGAAACTCATTTGTGTTTCTGATCTACACTCTCACTCGAATGATGTTAACATTAGGTAAAAATAGTCAGAAACTGAAAACTATGTGTTTCTTATCTACCCTCGTACTTGATTGGTGTTTATATTATGCACAAATAGTCATAAACTGTAAACTACAAAATGTTTCTGAGTTTCCCTCGCATTTGGGCTATACTGCTATTTTGGTGAACAAAGAAATAGTGAAATAGACATTGCATATTGAACATCATAAAACAAAATTGCACCTTTAGCTAAATTGAGTAATGATCATCCTGTGTCCATTGTTGAACCGTTGTGCGACGTCCGTCATCAACATTAACTATTGAATCTCCAGAGGCAATAAGTCTCACCTAATCTTAACTAAACTTCCATAAAATCTCGGTGAACTTAGACACTTGGTCAGATGGGGTCAAAGCAAGGTCACAGGTGATACTTAAGAAAATACTTGAAACTGTTTAGAGGCTATTCTTTTCACTTCATCTGCACTAAAGTTCTTCAGAACATTTTATATCATTTAATATCGGTCAAGGTCGAAACTTGGACTCATAGATTAGGGTCAAATTTTAGAAAAAACCTTTAAAACTATATGTGCCACATTTTTCAAACGATTGTTTACAGAACATCCATCTCCATGATATTTCGGTAGAATTCAAACTGGATCAGGTTGAATAAAAAATTAGATCACTCGTTCAAAGTTTAAAAAATTCTTGTGAGCCTGCTAGAGGCCACATTTCTCATCCGATCTTCATAAAAGAACATATTTACCTATTAAATATGGGTTACGTTTGAAACAGAGTCGCGATGTACCATTAACTAGGTCACTATGTCAAAATTAAGGATTTTTTGTGAAAAATCTATAGTTCACACCTCTCATCCAATCTACATGAAATTACATTAGAACGTTAATCGCTATCAAATCTCACTCAAGTTTGAAAGAAGTGTATATCAAATTTAAGAATAAGTCACAAGGTCATTTTAATAAGAAAGTCATTGTGAATACTCTACAGAACTCATTTCTGTTATCTATAAAAAAAATACATCAGCATATTCCACTTTACGAAATCTCGGACAGGTTGGAAATTTGGTCACATAGAGTCGATAACAAGGTGACTAGTTCAAAATTAAGACACACCTTGTGAACACTCCAAAGGTCACATTTGTCATTCAATGTTCATGACAGTTTATCATAGTTTTAGCTTCATCAGAATATACGACATCTTCAAATCTTTAATCAAGTAAGCCCGGCTATGCGAGAATGTCCAAGTTGGCATTTTGAACAGTGTAGGTTCAGATCAACACGTATATCTGCTTCGTCTAATCATAATTTACACACATTGATAACGTTAATGGACATTTAAGTAATATTTGATTTATGAATACATCGATCGAACTATGCAGAACTAGTTCAGAAACTACACTATTTACAAAAGCCAACATGTTTCATTGACGAATGAAAATTAGCACCTTTAAGCTTTGGAAATGAAAATACAAAATAATACAATGCTTGGAGAAATGATTGTTTTCCATTTTTTAGCACAGTTTCGGCTGGTTCAGGTTTCTGATAAAAAACATATTTATTCTCACAGTTAGTCATACTCATCACGCAAAACTGCACATTATCGGCACCAGACTGTTTACGTCAAACATATTATTATTGGGTTTGCATTATGGGGAACTCACTATGGCCAGGATAAATGGACCAGTACTATTGTGTCTTCCGGTAGCGTATATAATAATATCGAGAAACTTGAAAGACGGATAACATTGGCACCCAACCGTACAGTCTCGATACGTTAAGCCAACTAAAGAAAACTAATAGCAATATCACCCACAAGCCTTTCTGAGGTGGGATACAATGAAAATGCATGTTAAATCTAATTTGACCCATGGCTACGTTTTGGTAGTTTGTTACTGCGGGTAAGTCTTCAAAGTCCATTGAGGAATTGAAATTTAAAAGAGTGGTTCTCTGCGAAAACCAACCTTATTACACATCCCAAAAGAACCTACCATTCCTGGAATGGATCCAAATGGATACTACTTTTCAGAGGATTATTGAAACATTCTATGACTGATTAGTGAACAGTTCAGAGACATATCAGACTGCGTGGTTGCGCTGCCTGATCTGGCTCGTCATTGGTAAAAAATGCCTTACCTTTGGTTTTCGAAGAGCTTCTCTCAAATGATCATCAAAGACCTTTTCCGTCTGAACAAGATCTACTCGGATAACGTGGTGTCTTTAGCATGGTCCAGGGCTTTTTGTTTTCGAGGAATAGTGTAGCTTAGTCCTACTCCATTTAGTTAATTTGTGGCGAAGACATACATGCCTTGCGTTCAATGAAGCATCTTCACATACGACGTAAGTGCACATCATGGTTTGGTGAAAAAGCTGTGAATATATTGGTGAATTGGTTAACGTTAGTTTACGTTAACTTTCATTGAACGCACTGCAAGTCCTGTGTTTAACAAAAGTGCAAGATGGCTCTCAGTATGTTTATTCATGTTTTGTAATGCAGTTAAGTAACACTATATGTGCTGATTTTTTCCACCTGGTATATGTCAGGTTGCAGGTGAACATGAAGGGTTTAAAGGTTGTCTAGGCTTCTGTCATTTTCAAAAGCCTTATTTTTAAACATCGCTTATGGACTCCTATTTTCCATTTCTTTTTTATAATAGAATTGATGAGTTCTTGTTGAAAATCGTATATTTCCCTTGTTGATTTTCATCGAGTATTTACGAAGTGTTTTTTGGCATGATGATTAATTCATCCAACGAAATTGCAAAATGTATCCGTCTGTATGTGTATTTGCATCTCAGGCATTGGAGCGAAACTGTCATATAAAATTAGATCATTTAGCGCGCACATTAAATATAACGAACAAGTAAACAAATGCATTCCGGCACCATAGGTAACGGAAATAACACAAGTTTAGCTTTTTCTTCAAATACCACACATCTGCAGCCGAATACATATTGACAAAATCAGGAAACTCTCTATAAATGAAAGTGCATGTATAGTTATTCCAAGGATTTGCAACATTCTGACAGTTTGCCACACAGTTTTCATCTGCTGCATGTTTTAACATGGGACTATAAAGCGGGCCAGGGTTTGCTGTCGAGTTATAAATAGGAATCGCCAAAGGAAGATAATAGGTATCCATGAAGTTTTGTTGGTGTTTGAAAGACAGCATATATATATTATATGCGATTCAGAAGACGCGTCCTCTTTCGCTCGAAAATTCAATAAGTTCGTACTTTGTTCAACCCTTACTGAAAACCTCGAAGTCTGGAGTTGATTTGTGGCGAAGACATACATGCCTTGCGTTCAATGAAGCATCTTCACATACGTAAGTGCACCTCAAGGTTTGGTACGCTTCGCACCAGAGGTGCAATAGCTGTGAATATATTGGTGAATTTGTTAACGTTAGTTTACGTAAACTTTCATTGAACGCACTACATGTCCTGTGTCTAACCACTGTGCAAGATGGCTTTCAGTAATTTTATTCATGTTCTGTAATGCAGTTAAGTAACACTATTTGAAAACCAACCCCGGCATAAATATGTGCGTCAAATGTAGATGTTAGCCAGTCAGCTTTGTAAACCGGAGCACCCTGATCAGAATCCAATGTGTTTACCAGAAGCTTATTGTACGCATGTGTGACAAATATTCTTTACGTCTCGAAATGTGTAAGTTTTGTTATAGAGGTAAAATACATTTATTTTACGTTTTTCTTTCAACCTTTCTTACAAACGTGTTAAGCTATAAACGATGCGCCTTCAACAGGAAACGTATTACAAAAACAAAATCAACTACATGTAGTTGCACTAGACAACTTTAGGCTCAAAGCATGTGCTGGCTTTTTCCACCTGGCACATGTCATGTTGCAGGTGAACATGAAGGGTGTAAAGGCGGGCAGGGCCCAACGTTGTCTAGGTTTCTTTCATTTTCGACAGCCTTATTTTTAAACATCGCATATGGACTCCTATTTTCTATTTCTTTTTATAATAGAATTGATGAGTTCTTGTTGAAAATCGTACCTTTCCCTTGTTGATTTTCATCGGGTATTTACGAAGTGTGTCTTGGCATGATGATTAATTCAGCCAAAGTACATTTGAAATTCATCCGTTAATATGTATATTTGCATCTCAGTCATTGGAGCGAAACTGTCATATATGATTAGATCATTTAGCGCGCAAATTAAATATAACGAACAAGTAAACAAATGAATTCCGGCACCATAGTTAACGGAAATAACACAAGTTTAACTCTTTCTCCAAATACGACATATCTGCAGCCGTAAACATATTGACAAAATGTGGAAATTCTCTATATATGAAAGCGCATGTATAGTTATTACAAAAATTTGCAACTTTCTGACAGTTTTCCACACAGTTTTTTTAGTGTTTGAAAGACAGCATATATATATTATATGCGCTTCAGAAGATGCGTCTTCTTTCGCTCGATAATTCAATAAGTTCGTACTTTGTTCAACCCTTAATGAAAACCTCGGAGTCTGGAGTTTGACTTTGTTTAATCGTTTCCCTCATGCAACAGACTAATAACTCTGAACAACGAATAGTTTCAAACAGGAGGATAATATAATTAAAGGAAAAGGGAAGAAATTGCTCATTGTGATTAATATCTCGGTGGGTGAAATTGTTTTCAAAAGATGTTGTATCATTGCTTTTAAATCAGCTATGAAAGAGGACAGCACATATTACAGTGAGTGTGTCAATGAACTATGAAAGAGGACCACATATATTCAAGTGGATGTGTCAATGAGCTATGAAAGTCGACAGCACATATTCTAGTGGGTGCATCAATGAAATCCTTCATATAGTTCAAACGTTCCGCAAATCTCTATAATATGCTAAACCTTTAACTCTATAGAAGTATAAAGATGTTGGACATCATGTTTAGGATCTGAGCTGGTTCGCTTCATAATTAGTAATATATTAACGGGAATACAGTCGTGTTAAAATCTAATTCAATATTTTACAGTAAACGGAAGATCTCTATATATTTGTCAATGCCTTTACTGTTTCTAATCGAAGAGTTATGTATTCATTATAAGTAAGTACGGGGGATAACAATGTAACCAAGATATCGAACTATGTAATGACATATATAACAGCCTCCATTGTACAAGTAGTCATTTCTGACCGGGGAACATGTAGTTTCAGATCCTCCCGTACATATAGTGCGTCTTATCATTATCTATGCACAGACTGATTTGGATATGGGCACCGTTTACAAAAGTCACTTGTTTCTGTTCCCATTAATGGACTCTAATGCAAACCTTGGCGACAAAACATGCGGGCAATCCTTGGCTCGAACCTGGGACCTCTCGCTCCTAGTTCGATTACTGTATCAACAGAGTGCAGGTGTGTACATGTATGACTTCGTACCGTGACACACAAAGTTAAAGCTAGCAGTGAAGCCCCGAATAATAATCATTAGTTATAAATGCATAGTTTATTTATCAGAGCCTATTTGTATAAGCGCGTAACAGTTGGACGCAGTTTTAAGCGATGCGAGAACAGAATCGCCTTACTTATAAATAGTCATATTAGACCGGTCCATGAGCGATACCTTTCAGCGATAACCCTACAACGAAAGAGCTAGTTTAACAGTGTTTAAAACAATAAATTCATGTCATACTTTGATGTTTTAAAAGAGTTTTTATGTAAGCAATATTATTAGTAATTAGATCTTTCGCTTTCATGGCGAGTACTCTACCGACTGAGCTAACCGGTCCGATGACTCCTCCTTTGAAGCGAGATACGTACCGCCTACTAGTTAATATTCATAGTAATCAAGTATGCTTGAAAACAGCGTTCTTTAATTGTAACCACGAACGTTTTTAGCTCGACTATTCGAAGAATATGAGAGCTATTACAGTCACTTGTGCGTCGGCGTTGCAACTTTGGTTAAAGTTGTGCATGCAAGGCTTTTTCTCAAAAACCACAAATGCTATTGCTTTGAAACTTCACACACTTATTGGACATTATCAAATGACCTTGAAGGACAAGTCCCATAACTCTATATTAAATTTTGACACAATTATGCCCCTTCATGGACTTAGAAATGTTGGTTAAAGTTTTGCATGCAAGGCTTTTTATCATAAACCACAGACGTTATTGCTTTAAAACTTCATACACTTGTTGGACATTATCAAATGACCTTGCAGGAAATGTCCAAAAGCTCTATATCAGAATTTGATACAATAATGCCCCTTTTTTTATTTAGAAATGTTGGTTAAAGTTGTGCATGCAACTACATTAATAGTCCATATCTCTAAATTTACTTGATGCATTGCATTGAAACTTTATACAACCCTTTCCAACCATCAAACCTATGTAGATTATCAAGTTAGATAACCCTTTCCTGCATTTACTGCAAGTTATAGCCCTTTTTAGCTCGACTATTTGAATAATATGAGAGCTATACTACTCACCCTGGCGTCGGCGTCTCCGTCTTCGTCGGCGTCCGCGTCACACCTTGGTTAAGGTTTTGGGTGCAACTAAACTAAGAGTCCATATCTCAGTGTTTACTTCATGCATTGCATTGCAACTTTATACAACCCTTCCCAACTATCATACCTATGTAGATTATTAAGTTAGATAACTATATCCTGCATTTCATGCAAGTTATGGCTCTTTTTGACTTAGAAATTATGGTTAAAGTTTTGCGTGCAACTAAACTAAGAGTACATATCTCAGTATTTTCTTGATGCATTGCATTGAAACTGTCTACAGCCTTACCCAACTATCACACCTATGTCGATCATTAAGTACGATAACTCTATCCCGCATTTTATTCAAGTTATGGCCCTTTTTTAACTTATAAATTCTGATTAAAGTTTTGCGTGCAACTTTATTTAGAGACCATATCTTGGTAACTACTTGATAGATTTTATTGAAACTTTATACACCTCTTCCCAATCATCACACCTATGTAAACACTCTATCCAGTATATTTTGCAAATTATGCGCTTTTTTTTACCTAGACTTGGTTAAAGTTTTGCATTCAACTAAATTAAGAGTCGATATTCTAGTATTTACTTCATGCATTGCTTTGAAACGTTATACAACCCTTCCCAACTATCACACCTATGTTGAGTTTTAAGTTAAATAACTCTATCCTGCATTTTGTGAAAGTAATGGCCCTTTTTGAACTAATAAATTCTGGTTAAATGTTGCATGCAACAACATTAAGCCTTTCCCTCATATAGTCGCTTTCTGAAGCATTTACAGTTGACGGCTTTTTGAAAACATAGTGACAAATGAAAAGATGCTCAAAACGAGCATTCAATTATAGAGATTTTCAATTTTTTGACAAAATATGTTCAAAGTCGTCTGCTGCATAATTGTCGTATGAAGGAAAGGGTTTATACAGCCCTTCCCACCTATTTAAACAATCAAGTACGATAACTATATCCAGCATTTTATGCAAGTTATGGCCTTTTTTGGACTCCATATCGCAGTAACTTAAAAAGCGGTGCAATAGTCGAGCGTGCTGTCCTCCGACAGCTCTTGTTAGACTTATCCAACTTGATTTATAGTTCTATACTATCAAGCCACTATCTCAGTAACAACTGTTAACTATAATATCAAATGGCCACATAGTCGAGCATGCTGTCTTGCGGACAGCTCTTGTTAGTTTTTAGCTTACGTAAGCACGACATGCAAGGTGAGATTTTGTGTTCACTCACCGTCCGGCGTCCGGCGTCGTCGTCGTCGTATGTATGTACGTCTGTTAATAATTTCCTACAAATGACTTCTCCTACTAAACATAGATGACTTAAAACTATTTCTTATATTTTTTGCTGATTATGCTGTTATATTCGCTAACAACGTACAGGAATGTTAGGTAAAAATGAAGTCAAATGAACGTCAAATTTAGCAAATTTAGCAAAATGCTAAATGGTAAAATGATATCACAACGTAGACAAAAATCAAAATAGTCATTTAAATGTTTATTCAGTGGAGTTCACCAGTAGTCAAGCAGTCACTAGCGATGTATACATACACTTTTGTTTATGGTTAGAGGGGAGTAATCAGTGGAAAACTAATGTCACTTGCAAAGGAGCCAGTTCTGACGTTGAAAGGAACAGTTTGAGTGTCGATTTCTCCCCATAATAATTGTCATGTGTTACACATAATATGTTAGACATTTCGGTGAACAAATGCTACGGAATGTCTTTAAGCAATGGCGTCTGAGGAAGATGATGCAACAATTGAGTTGATTTAACAGTTGTTAAACTATTTATTCACGTTTTCAAATCTACTCATTTCCCTCCAAACGGCGACGTCAGATTGCCGTTACTACCGTGGCCCGCCCCATTGTACTCACAATTTTTATAATCTCCCAGAAATGTTGTTTGGACTTCGGAACGCCTTGGTACAGTTAAATATATGAATGCATATTGGATTAAACTTAAAAGTATGATAATAGCATCTTAGTTTTGATCTATTTGTATGTATGCATATATTTATTCAAGTTTTTATTATTTTTTTATTTGTTTATTTTATTTTTAGATTTCAATGATTTCTTCATTTTCATATTCATTATAACTATATTACATAAAGATCATCAAAAACCTTGACAGAAATAGTGATAATAATATATCATCATCACTATCATAATCATCATCATCCCTATAATAACTTCAACTGCATGGCTGTGTATGCTATAATACGTCGTTATACATTTGTATGCCTACCAATGTGCTAAGTCTATGTGGAAAAGCAGCCAGTTGCTTGGGAAGATTGTTTTGTGGAGTACTGGTGTGAAAAAAACAGGAAATGCATGAGTAGGTGAACTGGCCGCCGTGATATAACTGAGAAATTGTTAAAAACGGCGTTAAACCCCAATCAATCAATCAACATTTGTATGCCACATTTATACCTTTGCAGGTAAATATAAATCACGAAAGTTAAGGACATTGCGTGATTAACAATAACGTAGAAACAACATAAAAAACATAAAATAAAAATATGTACATGTAATCCATTACGACTCGAACTCAGGACCTTAGCATTACGAGTTCAACGCTCTTCTTAAACCGCTAACTTTGCCTTCGAACCCGGCGTGTGTCAGGATTTAACTTATAATCAAAACGGGCGCATATTGTTATGCTCATCCCTATTTTGGACAATAGAACAGTCCATGACATTTCATCATGGCTCACTGCTCGAATTGGATCTATACCTGAAATGTAATAATCTTCGCATGAATAAGTATCAACCCGTCACTACTCATTGATTTACGAAATTTGTATATATGTTGCGCTACTGACAATTCATCATGGCTCACTGCTCGAATTGAATCTATCCTTGAAATGTAATTATCTTCGCATGAATAAGTATCAACCCGTCCCTTCTCATTGATTCACGAAATGAAATTTGTATATAAGTTGCGTTACTGACAAATTCTCACGATAGCACATATCGAAATTGTTGAAAATATCATTCTCGCTATCTAGTTAAAATGCAAGTATTGTTTTGTTGTATTTTTAATTTATTTACTATATAAATTGCAATATCGTAGCTACTTTGAATCTTTAAAGAGAAGGTAGTACTTAACAGATTGAAATTGATGATTATAATGAAAACATGTGATGTGTTCATTGTATTACCCTAGATGCGTATTTGCGTATATGGAAACCATTTGTGAAAAATCAAAAGTATAGGGGTTTATTCTTTCTGCAGGAGGGAGGGCATTTGTTTCTTTGGTTCGTTTAACAAAGTTATTGTATAAATCTCTCTCTTTCTGAGCAGTCATTACATGATCCCTTAAAACATCTGCACTTTGAAGTTTTTCTTCTTCTGATATTGAGTCCATAACTCTTTTTCTCAGCTTTTCGCATGAAGCACAAACATCGTCTCTAGGTGTAGCAATTTTTACATGAGTGAGACACTTTTACCATATGGCGAAGAACGTATTTTAACCGGCATTTCTTACAGCAGCTTTCTCTGTATAGTTTGTGTATATGTAGTTTTGTTATGCTAATGTGTAGAACGGTGGGTGCAGTATCATCTCGACCACGTGGCGCAGCAGGTTGTGGAATTCCATACTCTTCCGCGTAATTACTGATGAAAAGCACAACACTATTAACATCTTTAAAAGTAAGGGCATGTTTTGGCTTTTCCCCTTTGTTTCCATTTTGCCTTATGTGTGTTCATGGATTTTCTAAGAGATTCCAATAACCACCTTCCAATGTCATAAAAAAGTGAAAATGTTTCTTTGCAAACTAGTTTTCCGTTGAACATATACTGCCCAAAAGACCGCGAACGTTTCTTTCTTCTTTGTGTGAGATCTGAGTTGGGACTTGTGAGTAAACTACCCTTTATATACATGTCCGTCTGCTCCTTTGTCATTTCTCTTATATCTAAGATATGAGATATGAGTCTGTATTTCAATACATATAGATTGAAGTTCACATCTCCAGTGGCAACCGAAACCTTTTAAAAAAAAAAAAAAAAAAAAAATTGGTTTCATGGAAACAGCTCCCTGACACTCCAAGATCCATTCGCGATCCTCATTTTTACGGTCCGATGTTTCACTGTGGCTTTCATAACTCGTAATTGGCTGTTCACTGAGGAAATTATTTACTCATTTACTCGATCTTCAACACCACAACAAAAATATCTCTCTCTGATACCTTCATCCTCTGAATCTGTGTTCTTAAATTGAAAAGCCGGCTCATAGGAAATAATACCATGTGGGGTACACGTGCGAAAAATATATTGTGAAGGAAGACAAGTTTATGTGAACTTGCCGCCGTGATATACATGTAGCTAAAATCAGTTTAAAATGATGAGCCTACAATCAAATAATCAACTACACAACAACAAGTCTTACGTGTGGGAAGAAATAGGGAAAGTCCCCATTTATTTTATAAAGACACGGGAGGGTAATACCCTTTACTTTACATATGTTTATATAAAACGATATTTAAAAATGTCGAAGTCCCTGTTCGTACATGACATGAATACTTTACATTACAATAGGTTATATGATATCTGGGGATCAATGCATGGACGAGTTTCAGAAAATTTCAAACATTGATTCAAATCATTACAATTATGTTGCAATGTCGTGTTTGATGCATTCACTCTTTTTGCAACACTGTGTGAACATAATATAACAATTTTCATTCCTGTAAATTCTCCCAAGTCGTACCAAGATATTTCCATTTTCGTCTGCTGCATGTTCGCTCTCCGTAGAAAAAGGGGGGGGGGGGTGGGGTGTTAAAACGGATGCCCTTGAACAATGAAAAAATCTAGGTTATGCATTTACTTCACAATTCAGTACAGTTGTGAAGTTGATATATTTTGTCTCAAATATGAAAAAAATCTATTGGCATCTCTCTCTGTCTCTGTCACTCTGTCTGTCTCTTTCTCTCTACATATATATGTTTGTCTTTCTCTTTCCGTCTCTTCCTCTGTTTTTCTCTCCTCTCTCTTGTTTTTTTTCTACCCTCCTCTCTTCCATGTTTTTCTCCTCTCTCTGTGCTTTATCTCCTCTCCATCTCTTCGAGTCTCTCTCTCTTTCTCTCTCTCTCTCTCTCTCTCTCTGTCGCCCACTTTCTCTCTCTCCCTACTCTCTTTCTCTCTCCTACTCTTTACATTCCTCCCTCTCCCTCTCAATCTCTCTCAATCTCTCTCTCTCTCTCCCTCTCTCTCTCTCTCTCTCTCTTTCTCTCTCTCACACACGCTCTCTCTCTCTCTCACTGTCTTTCTCTCTCTTAATTTCCACCTAAATCAAATGCGGCAGACAACTTTGTAACAATCTAGTTAAGTATATGGAAGTGTATTATCAATGAAAGAGTGCTACAAAACACCAGTCGGGTATCGCTGCTAAACTCGTAATGGACAGATTACACTAAATTAATCAATTCCACCGTCACCTTGATATAGTTATAAACTTTTCTTTACTAATCTCTTTCTTCCTTTATCTTTAATATCTTCATTCAGGTTTACAGCTATGTTAACATGAGGGACAGATTACAGTAAATATATCAATTCCATCGTTATGTTGATATAGTTATAAACTCTTCATGACTAATTTTTGTCTACCTTTTCTTTAATATGTAGCTTTAGGTTTACAGTTATATAAATGTCATTTGATAACATGAGGGACAGATAACACTAAATCTATCAATTCCACCGTCAACTTAAATTAGTTATAAACTCTTCATGACTAATCTCTTTCTTCCTTTCTCTTTACTATCTGCATTAAGGTATACAGCTATGTAAATGTCATTTGATAATACGAGGGACAGATAACACTAAATATATCAATTCCACCGTCAACTTGATATAGTTATAAACTCTTCATGACTAATCTCTTTCTTCCTTTATCTTTACTATCTGCATTAAGGTTTACAGCTATGTAAATGTCATTTGATAACATGAAGGACAGATAACACTAAATATATCAATTCCACCGTCAACTTGATATAGTTATAAACTCTTCATGACTAATCTCTTTCTTCCATTTTCTTTAATATGTACATTTAGGTAAATGTCATTTGATAACATGAGCGAAAAGAATGCGTAGTAACGCGAAAGAAAATGCGTAGTAACGCTAAAGGAAATGCGTAGTAACGCTAAAGGAAATGCGTTTTGATGCGAATGAAAGGCAAAAGGCGTCGTAACGCGGAACAAATACGTAGTAACGCGAAAAAAAATGCGTTCTTATGAGTAAGAAGGCGTAGTAAAGCATACAAAATGTGTAGTAACGTGGAAGTATGACGTAGTAACACGAAGTAAAGGCGCCATAACGCTAAAGAAAGGCGTAGTAACGCAGACAAAATTAGTAGTAACTGGGACGAAAGGCGTAGCAAATCGAAATATAACTCATATTTATATGTAAACGCGAAAGGAAGACATATTTACGCGAAAAGGAGCGTCAAAAAAGGCGTCATAACAACTTTTAGGGAAATATAAAAAATTAAATAATACAGGCTTAAATACATATTTATTCATATTCGCGGTTTTGACATTGTGTGATGTTTCAAAGCACTAATCTGATCCACTTGCATTTCTGACTAGGAGTTGGCAACACAGATATTTTAACTGCATTAGCTCATTTAGACGGAGTTATCATTGGCATGTCTGCATTGAAAAGGAATTCCAGGTCACTTGGCCTTTTCTGGAGAAAGATTACTTCAGTTTTACTTGACGTTGCTTGATTCATTAGTTCTACGCTTGAAACATAGGGTTCCTTGCACGGTTATCGCTGGATGCATTTAAAGTGAAAAGAATTTGGATACAATGTTCCCAGGGATACTATTTAGTATTTAGTATTTACCATTGACTTGAAAGGGTTGGACAACAGAACAAGATGGTGAATAAGAAAACGGCAATATTCAAGTCCAGGACACAATTTTGTTTGGCATATGGACTCTCAGGGTTGAAAAAGAGTCTGTAAAGAAGTAATCGATTTATATATACCTAAAAAGGCATTATATCGCCTTCATACCGCGTAACTACGCCATTATCTCGCGTAAGTACGCCAGCTATTTGCGTTAATACGTATTTGCTAGCTTTATTACGCCGTTCTGTCACGTAATAACGCATTTTTGTAACGCCTTTGAATCGCGTTACTACGCATTTCTTTCTCAAAATAATGCTTTTATAAGCGTTTGTACGCCTATCATTCGTTTTAATACGCGTGTATCGCATTAAAACGCTTGTATTCCGAGTAACTACGCCAACAACAAAAAAAAATTAAGAAGAACTTATCCGATCACCCTTTCTACTACAATTTACCACAATTTCAAGAAAACCGGTGAAGCTGCTTTTTAGTAAATCTGAATTCCGTTTTACCGGTGTCGCGAGTCGTAACGCACATTGCCATATTTTAGATAGCGGAATTAAAGTTGACAACCTTTTTTTTCACAATAATTATCAACTTTATGGTATCATGAAATCTACTCCCTACTAAAAATGAATATTTTATTTCTTCGCGGATAGTTATTTTATTGCAAATTATACAGTATGTAAATATACGTATTACGGGATACAAGATAATCATACTTGGAAATCTGTTTATATATAATAATATATAAACGAGTGGTAATCCAAAAGTAATAGAACTTTCTTAGTGATTCTTGTATTAGTTAATACATATTTCGGAAATTCATACCATATGGATATTTGTTTTAGCTCTACCTTATGGCGATTTAATATTTCTAATATTGTCATTAGTTTATTTATAAACTGTTGTCATTATTTTATTTATAAATCGTTGTCATAGAAACGAGTTGATGTATAGGCCGGCTACAGCGTAATTTTACAAGAAAGTACTTTGGACCTTTGGACCATTTATGGTGTTCAGTCCCTTTAAGCTGTGTATATTTTAAATATACACAAACAGAAGATACCGAAAATGTGCATGATATTAATTTGTTGTTATATTGTTCTAATTACCAAAGTTTAATGTTTTTGTTCCATAATAACCCTCAAATAGTAAAGTTGTTTAGCGACGTGCAAGAAGGTCACGTAAAAAAAAACGTCAAATGAACAATTGCAAAATGCAAAATAGTAAAATTATATTACAACGTAGACAAATTTGAACTGTTTATTCAGTTGAGTTCACCAGGAGTCAAGCAGTCACTAGCGATGTATACATACACTTTTGTTTATGGTTGAAAGAGAGAAAATGTCACTTGCAAAGGAGCCAGTTCTGACGTTGGAAGGAACAGTTTGAGTGTCATATTTTCTCCATAATTATTGTCATTTGTTACACATAACATGTTACACATTTCGGTGAACAAAGGTTACGGAATATGTGTCTTTAAGCAATGGCTTATGGGGAAGTTGATGCCACAATTGAGTGGATATAACTGTTGTTAAAATATTTATTTACGTTTTCAAACCTACTCGTTTCCCTCCAAATGGCGACGTCATAGTGACGTTACTCCCGTAGCCCGCCCCCATTTTACTCACAATTTTCATAATCTTGACCGAAATGTTATTTGTCAACCGATTATTCAAATATGTGTCATGTATGGCAGAGAAAAGTGAACTTTTGAACAATTAAGGAGATTAATTTCTACATGTTTGATTTATGTCGAAATTACATTTAAATTTCCATTACTTCTGGATTTCCTCCCCCCCCCCCCCCCCCCCCCCTCCCCCGAATATACTTACACATCTATTTTGCTGTGTAAATGTTGCATACCTGAAATCTGAAATGTAATTATCTTCGCATGAATAAGTTGGTAAAATTTCATGATTGAATAATTTTGTGATTTACATTGCTAATACTTCTCCTCCATGTATTATGTGTTCGTTCAATATGTGATCATTACCTGGTGACTTTTCCTTCTTAAGGGTTTTAATTTGCATTGTAATTTATATTGGTTCAAAAGGGCTGTCCATTACTAGGTTGGGAGTTTGGGATGTAGATTGACGTTGATATAAATCAAGACTCTCTAGTATATACTTTTCAGAATGTCCTTCAATAATATTATAATTTGGTGTGTATACCTGTTTGAAATGCTGGACAAAAGCGTTAGCCATTGCCCATTTTCACTGATCGCACAGTAATGTAAAACTTATATATGCATTTTCCCCGTACTGACACAATTCATCTTAAACTTTCCTACTCAACCTTTAACATGATAAAACTACAGGATAAATATAGATTTATCCATAAATGTACGTTTTATCTCAATCGCTATAGACACGCATTGATAACTAGCGAGAAACAGAGACAGAGACACAGACAGAAAGAGAGACAAAGAGAGACATAGGCATTGATACACAGACACAAACACATATACAGAGATAGGCAAACAGATAGAGAGACACACAAAGAGATAGAGAGAGAGAGAGGGAGAGAGATAGAGAAGGGGTGACTTTTCCTGCTTAAGGGTTTTAATTTGCATTGTAATTTATATTGGTTCAAAAGGGCTGTCCATTACTAGGTTGGGAGTTTGGGATGTAGATTGACGTTGATATAAATCAAGACTCTCTAGTATAAACTGTTCAGAATGTCCTTCAATAATATTAGAATTTGGTGGGTATACCTGTTTGAAATGCTGGACAAAAGCGTTAGCCATTGCCCATTTTCACTGATCGCACAGTAATGTAAAACTTATATATGCATTTTCCCCTTAGTGACACAATTCATCTTAAACTTTCCTACTCAACCATTAACATGATAAAACGACAGGATAAATATAGATTTATCCATAAATGTACGCTTTATCTCAACACGCATTGATTACTAGCGAGTAAATACTGTCCCGTTATATCTATATAATCAGTTTTCAACTTATATTGGGCAGGATTTAGCACAGTGGATTCTGTAGGAAATCGGAACGGTAACATCAGATTCAAGTTATTATACAGAAGCGTAAAGATGTTTGGGGCCTATGCTTAATTTTTTCCAAATGTATCTAATATTAAAGGCATGAAAACAACATGTTTTAATGACAACACTTATTTAATGCAGATACAATAATTTTAACGACAATAAACAGCTTGTACGACATTCAAATTAGTATAGACAGACTTCAACCAAATCTGTAAGTTTTGGAAACGTCGAAAGTCTATACAGATTTGGTTGGAATCTGTCTATACTAATTTGAATGTCGTAAAAGCTGTTTATTGTCTTTAACTTTATTTTATCTCCATTAAATTGGTGTTGTCATTTATACATGCTGTGTTCATGCTTTTACTATGTGTTTATACAGATTTAAATTTTATTTTACTACTGGTTAGGCAGTGTGTCTATACAGATTTGATTTTGATTTTTCTACTGGTTCGACAGAGTGTCTATACAGATTTAAATGTCAATATACTACAGGTTCGACTTCATGTCAAAAGAAGTCTTTACTGATTTAGGTCTCTACTCATGTAGTCTCTAAGTCATATTATTCGTCGAAAACTGTCTATATATATTTAAAAGAACGCTAGTTACTCACTAGTCATTTTACAATGCGTGTCTATACAGATTTGACATTAACTTTTCAATAAGTTCGACAGTGTGTCTATACAGATTTGAATACGGTTCGACAGTGTGTTTATACATATTTGATTTTGATTTTTCAATAGGTTCGGCAGTGTGTCTATACAGATTTGAAGATGATTTTCTACCGGTTCGACAGAGTGTTTATACATATTTGAATGTCAATTTACTACAGGTTCGACTTCATGTCGAAAGAAGTCTTTACCGATTTAGGTCTCAACTCATGTAGTCTCTCAGTCTTTAACAAATGTTGAAAACTGTCTATATAGATCTAAAAGGACACTAGTTACTCGCTAGTCATTTTAAAATGCGTGACTATAAAGATTTGACTTTGACTTTTCAATAGGTTCGACATTGTGTTTATACAGATTTGAATTTGTTTTTTTCAATAGGTTCGATCAGTGTGTCTTTACATATTTGAATTTGATTGTTCAATATGTAAGACAGTGTATCTATTCAGATTCGAATTAGATTTCAATAGGTTCGACAATGTGTCTATTGATTTTTCAACAGGTTCGACAGTGTGTCTATACATATTTGAATTAGGTTTTTTTTTTCAGTAGGTCAGACGGTGTGTCTATACATATTTGAATTTGATTTTTCAATGGGATCGACAGAGTGTCTCTACATTTTTGAATGTCAATATACTACAGGTTGAATAATTGTTGAAAACTGTCTAAATAGATCTAAAAGGACACTAGTTACTCGCTAGTCATTATAAAATGCGTGTCTATACATAATTGACTTTGATTTTTCAATAGGTTCGTCAGTGTATCTATACAGATTTGAATACGGTTCGACAGTGGGTTTATACAGATTTGAATTTACTTTTTCAATAGGTTCTGTCAGTGTGCCTATACAGATTTGAATTTGATTGTTCAATATGTTCGACAGTGTGTCTATACAGCTTTGAATTTGATTTTTCAAAAAGTTCGACAGTGTGTCTATACAGCTTTGAATTTGATTGTTCAATAGGTTCGACAGTGTGTCTATACAGATTTGAAGTATTTAAAGGACTTTTTTGGAATTCCACAAATAGGTTTCATTGAAATTATAGTCAGTGCTATCCACACATATCGGTGGATAATGTAAAAGATTTGTAAAATATCGTATACATAGGTATAGGTATATGACTGTTTTCACAATAGGGTACTTCGTCGGTTACTATCAAGTTTAATCAGAATAAAATGATTTTCAAATTCAACAAGGAGATTCCCTTGTAGCTTCATGCATCGCTAACAAAACACCGCGATTTATAATATCGAATATGTGACAAGACAGTTTATCAGAACAAATTAAGAGAGCGATAGAGAGAGAGAAAGAGAGAGAGAGCGAGAGAGAGAGAGAGGGAGAGAGAGAGAGAGAGAGAGAGAGAGAGAAAAAGAGAGAGAGAGAGAGATAGAGAGAGAGCGAGAGAGGGGAAGGGAGAGAGACAGAGATAGACAAAAAAAGAGCGTGAGAGAGGCAGAGGGAAAGATAGACAGAGATAGAAAGAGAGGGAGAGAGAAATAGACAAAGCGAGAAAGAGAGACAGAGAAAGACACAGATATATTTACAGAGACAGAGATACACATAGACAGAGACATCTCACAGAGACAGACAGATATATATATATAGATACAGACACAAACAGAGAAAGAGACAAACAAAGAGAGGGACAGAGACAGAGAGACATACAGAGAGAGAGGACCAGAGACATAGAGACAGAGAGAGGAACAGAGACAGAGAGAGACATATCCAGAGTAAGAGAGACAGAGAGAGATACAGAGAGACAGATAGACAGACATAGAGACATAGAGAGAGAGAGTGAGAGAGAGACATAGAGAGAGAGATAGTGAGAGAGAGAGAGAGGTACAGAAAAAACAGATGGACAGACAGAGCAGAGAGACTTAGAGAGAGAGAGAAAGAGAGAGATAGAGAGAAAGAGAGAGAGAGAGGAAGAGAGAGAGAGAGAGAGAGAGAGAGACAGACAGAAAGACAGACAGACAGACATACATACAGACAGACAGACAGACAGACAGACAGACAGACAGACAGACAGACAGACAGACAGACACACGGAGATTAGAGAGACAGACAGACAGACAGACAGACAGACAGACAGACACACGGACGGAACAAATATTAAATCTGTATAGACACTCAGTTAAACCTGTAGAAGTATCAAACTCAAATCTGTATAGACACGCATTAATTTCTAGCGAGAAATCAGTGTCCTTTAAGATCAATATAGAACATTTTCAACTAATATTATAGATCAAGAGGCCACCCGAGGTGAAATCTAAATCTGTATAGACACGCAGTGTCCCTTAATTAATATCTGTATAGACCGCTTTCAACTAATATTAAAGACCAAGAGACTAACCGAGGTGAGATCTACATATGTATAGATACACTGTCGAACCGGTAGAAAAATATTAAATTCAAATTTGTAAAGAAACCCCATAAATGGGTTTATCCCCTCTGAGTTTATGAAAGTCTTTACTTTTTTATTTTCTATTCGTAATGATAAACTACAGCAAAACGAATTCCGAACATTTTGTGATCATGCAGAAAACATGAGATTAACATTAGTATCGTCTAGTCAATTACTTATAAATCATTTTTTATTGCCAAAGTATGCTCTTTAATTTTTATTTTCAATCATCTTACTGTTTTTTCGTAAATAGGAAGCACCTATAGATATATTATGATAGACCAAGAGACAACCCAAGGTGAGATTTAAATCTGTATTGACACACATTAATAACTCGAACCGGTTGATCAAATTCAAATCTGTATAGACATTTGTTTTATAGTCCAGGAGACTACCCAATGTGAAATATAAATGTGTATAGACACACATTAATAACTCGCGAATAATTATTGTCTCGTAAGATCAGTATAGACAGTTTTTAACTATTATTAAAGAACAAGAGGATACCCGAGTTGAGGATCTAAATATGTATGGAAACACTGTCGAACAGGTAGAAAAAAATAAAATTCAAATCTGTATAGACACATATATAATAGATGAAAAGACTACCCGAGGTGAGATTTTAATCTGTGTAGACACGCATTAATAACTAGTGGTGTCAGTTGCCGAAACAGAGTTTAAGTGGGTGGGAAATGTGAATTCTGAATTTCTTGAAAGGACAATAATTTGTTTTTGTAACTGGAATTTGATTTTGTTTAGCTTATTGTATCATTTCATGAAAGTTCAATTGTTTTTCCGACTCAAAAACCTTTGATTACCTTAATAAATTACATAAACTTTAAATGTTATTCAAATATTAAAGAAAGGGAAATATATTCCAATTTCTAGCCTTTTGTTGGGATCCCTTGGAGATTTTGTCCTCTCCCCTAAAATTGTTCAATCTTTTTCCTACAATGATAACTGTATTCACATTTTTATTTCTTATCTACTTGTCTCTTATTATTATTTATATATATATTTAAAGAACATCACAACATTTTATAGAACAGGACAGAGCAGAAACGTTATTTTGAACTATACAACAGACATAGTCATTGACAAACATAAACACATATACAAAATATACGGGCGAACTTAACTTTTCTGGAACACATGTTTATTTTTTTCCAGTTTCGTAAAGACTGTCAGAACATCTGGATGTTACAAATCCAATTATATTCTGTTCTTATTAATATAAGAACACATTGGAAAATAAATCACAAGTGATATTTATCAATTGAATTTATAAACAAATATAATATTTAACTTCAAAGTATATTATTACATATAAGACATAATAACAAATATAATATTTAACTTCAAAGTATATTATTACATATAAGACATAATAATCCTTCTTATTTATAAGTTAGACGAAATCTCTACTCCATTTACTCTCTAGTATTAGTTAGACGAACTGGTAGTTAGACGAAATCTCCAACACCCGTCGGTATTTCTAGAGCGCAATCGATTATAACATTCAGCAATCAATAGTGTTATTTTGAGACGAAATCTAAACAAAGCTGGTATTCTGTGTAAACTGATTTGTTTCTGCTAAAAGTTATATATTCTATTAAATTAAATCTTCAGAAACATATTGTTATGCTTGTCTAGATATAAACCTTTGGAACCACATACGTTTCATAAGTTGTCTTTTCTGAATTGCTGCCATGTACGTGACCGATTTGTCGTTCTTGAATTGTAACCACGTACATTTTTAGTTGTTGTTTCTTTTATTGCTACAAATAAATAACCAAAACAAAAAATTAAAATGAAATGAAAGATTACAATATAATGCCTTTTATAGTTCACCTGAACTTTGCTCAAGGTGAGTTATTGTGATTGTCTTTTGTCCGGCATCAGATTCCTTCAAGCCATTTTAATAAGTCGAAAAACATGGCCACCAGGAGGGCGGGGCTATTTTACCTTATATGGCTATAGTGAAAACTTAAAAAATCTTCATCTCCGAAAGTGTCAGGCCGATTTTCAATTAAGTGTATAGAAATGTTTCTTAAGTGACCCACTATCAGTTTCTTCAAGTCATGTTAATTGGTTGAAAAACATGGCCGCAAGTGGGCAGGGCTGTAGAGAAAACGTAAAAAATCTTCTCCTCCAAAAGTGTCAGGCCGATTTTCAAATAATGTTGTAGAAATGTTTCTTAGATGACCCTATATCCGACTACTTCAAGTTATGTTAATTGGTGAAAAAACATGTCCACCAGGGGACGGGGCTATTTTGCCTTATATGGCTATAGTGAAAACTTAAAAAAAAATCTTCTCCGAAAGTGTCAGCCTGATTTTCAAATAATTATGTAGAAATTTTCCTCGGGTGACCCTCTATCAGATTATTTCAAGCCAAGTTGATTGGTCGGAAACTATGGCCGCCAGGGGGCGGGGCTTATATGGCTAAAGTGAAAATCAGGTGAGCGATGCAGATCATGGCCCTCTGGTTTTGTTTTTGGCGAAGCAGGAACGAATCAACCACTTGCAACCCCAGAATACAAATAGCTGATTATTATCCCCTACCGGTCAGAGACAGGTTTGATGATTATAGGTTTGGTCGATTCTGTCTGTCTGTCAGTCCGTCAGTCCATCCTAACATTGTCCGGCCAGCATCTTAACCATCCATCATAGGATTTCCAAGAAACTTGACCCAAACATTTACTCCACTAATATAGGACTAGTCACATAGAGATTACGGGAACATGATCGCGTACTGCAATATTATTGGACTTGTCACATAAAGCCGTAGAGTAGTCATGTTACTTTATAGAGATAACGGAAAAATGATCGCGCACTGCACTTATATAGGACTAGTCACATAATGTCGTAGGGTAGTCATGTTACTTTATAGAGATTACGGGAACATGATCGAGCACTGAACTGATACAGGACTAGTAATATAAAGTCGTAGGGTAGTCATGGGACTTTATAGATAGTATGGGAACATGATCGCATACTGCAATAATATAGGACTAGTCACATAATGTTGTAGGGTAGTCATATTACTTTATAAAGATTACGGGAACATGATCGACTGCACTAATAAAAGACTAGTCGAATAAAGTCGTAGGGTAGTCATGTTACTTCATAGGGATTATGGAAACATGTTCGAGCACTGCACTAATATAGGACTAGACACATAAAGTCGTAGGGTAGTCATAGAATTGTATAAAGAGTATGGGAATATGATCGCGCACTGCACTTATATAAGACAAATCAAAGATTATTGTAGAGTGGGCATGGGACCTTTTAAACATTTTAAACACTAAATCACTTATTAGTGTTCTTACACAGTTGGCATCGACCTTACGAATCACCCATTTTCTGATACAGACGAATCGTATCTCTTCTATAGCAGACAATATTTGAAAACGGAGTTATTTATCCTTTCTCGCGATGTTTTCAATTATAACTAATAGATAGGCACACATTTTGTTCCGTGCTCTTCCTTAGATGTGTCTGAACAAGACAAATTGGAAAAAGGTCGTAATCAGGTAGACAACCAATAACAATGTATGATCAAAGTTTAAAACTGTTTTCTCTTTCGTTGTATAAATGGGTACAACAAGGGTCTCCAGTACGTGATATAACGGTAACCCATATCTTTCTGATAAGGCCGAACGTGTCATATCATAGTCCTAGTCTGGAGTTCCTTCAACTTATTACTATCATAGGAAGTCGGGAACCAGACTATGTTTACACGAAAGACAATCAGTTTTCTTTTCAAAGTATGAATTTAGCTGTGTTTAAGCTCTCGTATTTGGGGGGAATCCTTTCTGGTGAGTTATGTTATTATGCCATTACAAAAATTAATAGTAAGATGAATACAACCGATTTGAGTGAGGGAAACGGTCTCTACGCTCGGCAAGCTTCGTGGCAAAACAAAATGTATCCGGACCATCCCGAAGTCTATTTATAGGTTGTCTGGCTTTTATTTATAGGTCGTCTGTTAGGGGGATGTAAATATGACCTAGATATGCTGTGATTGTTTTATTGCTTATTAAAATTTATCGCGGTAGAGTGGTTTCAGGACCTGTAACTGACCACGGAAACGCCGTTATATAACTGAAAACATGTTAAAAGTGGAATAAAATACCAAACAATCAATAAATCGTTTAAACAAATTAATGTATTTAGAAATTTGTGGAGTTGTAAAAGTTATCCCTTAGCAGAATAAAATCTCATTTTTATCTGAAATCAAGTAAGAAACGTAATAAAAATAGAGACGAAAACGTAAATAAGTAAATTATACTGTTTTCAGTCTTATAAAAATAAACAAAAATGTTGTAGGTCTAGAAGTTGACAGAAGGCAAATACTGAATCAGAAAGTATAGCAATTCGAGATATGTTTGGTTTGTTAACAATTGTCGAGTTTAAGACAGTATGTTATCACCTATGCTGCATCAACTGTCTGATAGTTTGAGGTGATATGATCATTTGTGATCTCTAAAATTCTTCGTGGATGATCATTCTTATTCACGCTCTAACTCAGTGGCATGTCGACTCATCCAGGGTGCAAGATCTACTATTTGTTCCTCCTTGAATACGCTATTTGGCTTAAAAGTATCACTTTCGGACTCCTGATCTTTAAACAGCTCATAAGGTTATTTGTCTGAAAAGTATCGTATGCGGACCCCTTACATTTAAACAGCTCATCAAGCTATTTGTCTGAAGAATATCGCTTGCGGACCCCTGGTATTTAAACAGCTCAACAAGCTACTTGTCTCAAAAATATCGCTTGCGGACCCCTTACATTTAAACAGCTCATCAAGCTATTTGTCTCAAAAATATCGCTTGCGGACCCCTGGTATTTAAACAGCTCATCAGCCAATTTTTGTTAAAAGTATCTATCAATTTTCAGAATCGTATCACTTGCGGACCCCGGGTCTTTAAGAGGCTCACCATCCTAACCTGTCATGTTTTCATGCCATGTGCCCTTGCATCTGCCCACGCAAACTACTAGTATATATAATGAACCTTTACATTAATACATTCCGGATACATCACAATGTTATCCCTTTCCAAAATATAACAAATCTGCATCTCAAAATTAGTGGAAATAAAAATATATTCAATGTGTTTAAACAAAATTGACACAATGAGAAACAACTCATACTAAGCAGTACGAGCAGTTCATCCTTTTGTTACAATGATTTTGGAAGTCATCTGCTACAGATGCTTCAAATTGCATCTCCATGTCAGAAACGTTTCAGCAGGGACTACATATACGTGATGAACCCGTGATAATATGCAGGCTGATCTTGGCCTATGTAGTGACGCACAATGGAGATAGATCAAGATGAAACCGTGAAAATATGCAGGCTGATCTTGGCCTGTGTGGCGACGAATACTGGAGATAGATCAAGATAAAACCGTGATAATATGCAGGCTGATCTTGGTCTGTGTAGTGACGCACAATGGAGATAGATCAAGATGAAACTGTGAGAATATGCAGGCTGATCTTGGCCTGTGTAGCGACGAACAATGGAGATAGATAAAAATGAAACCATGATAGTATGCATGCTGATCTTGGTCAGTGTAGTGACGCACAATAGAAAAAGATCAAGATGAAACCGTGATAATATCCAGGCTGATCTTCGGCTGTGTAGTGACGAACAATGGAAATAGATCAAGATGAAACCGTGATAATATCCAGGCTGATCTTGGCCTGTGTAATGACGAACAATGGAGATAGATCAAGATGAAACAGATAGAATATGCAGGCTGATCTTGGTCTGCATTAATTTTGTAAAAAAAACAGTCCGGAGAATATGCTGGTTGATATTGGTTTGGCTAGTGACGCAACATTGAGAAAGATTCAGATAATACTATGATAATATGCAGGCTGATCTTGGTCTGTGCATTAATGTGCAGCGACAAAAACGGGAAAAAACAGCCCTTGAGAATATGCAGTATATATATATATATTCTTTATTTCCTCCAAAGATGAAGAGCATTACAATACATAGAATATAATAGATTACCTAACACAGAGTATTGTACAAAAGAAAAAAGATATCGAACATATAAACATGAAAATATGAGAAAATGAGCACATCAATGAGAAAAAAAAAAAATCGAACATATAAGTATGAAAATATGAAAAATTAAGCAAGAAAAAGAGATCGAACATATAAACATGAAAATATGAATAAGTGAAAAAATTAGCACATCAAGAAGAAAATAGCAAAAGAGATTGAACATATAAGCATGAAAATACAATGGGAACACTGATGGATAACTAATATGTGTGTGGTTTGTTGGAGGCTAGCGCAAGTTGTAAAATGTTTGAAAGGTGGGTGTAGTTAGCATTCTTGTCGAAACGAAAAACAAGGCATGCAAATGATAAATCCAGTGTATTACCCCATTGATAAACCTTACGAAGTAAGTAAGGTCACACACAGGGCATGATTGAGTTGGTGTGGTTGATTCAAAGCAGGATGGATACGGAATGAGTGAGTAAATTTGTATATAGATGAATGAGCAAACGAATGCATGATTGAATGGATAGATGAATTAATGAATGGAGTAATCAGGTGAGTGAGTGAATAAAAGATCGAGTGAGTGAGTGAAGAAATATTGAGTGAATGTATGAATGAATAGAAGAATATTAATGAACGAGTGAATAAATGAGTGAATGAACGAATGAATGAATGCACGTTTGTATGGATGTCAAGTCAGTCGACAAATCTAACACTCAATCAGCTAACCAATGAATCAACCATTCACTGTAATAATAACGAGTCTCAGAATGAACGACCGCTCACAAGCACACCCAAACGAACGAGTGGGCGAATGAGTAAATGAACGACTGAATTACAATTGTGAATACAGTCATCAATTTAGCATTCTACATATATAGGATTTAATAACAAACGAGTTGTGTTCCTGTCAGTCACGTGGCAGTGCACCCTTTCCCATGTTCACTAGATACATACAGCTGAAAACTGTCTACATTGGTGCCAGAATGATATTGCACATTGGGACGGGTTAATTAACAGATTTATGTATTGACAACATATTATGAATAATGGCGATTACACTCCGATCTGGTATCAAGGTACACAATGATGAGCTACTATCACTCGCATTATGTACCTCGAGTCCAGCGATGCAGTCTAAGATCTGGGTAAATGCATATTTTTTCATGAGATGTAGGAATCCATTCATGCCAGATGACTCTATAATATTTGTCCACAGTATTTTTCTAATGTTATCATTTGCTGAGCAGAAACACAACCTATGCAGCACTATGTCATCTACAAGCCTTTCACACTCGCCACATTTTAGCGGATATTTTACAGAGAATAACTTACATAGGATGTAAACTGCTGCATAACCTGTATTTCGGCTCATATAGTTTTCCCTTAACATTTCCCAAAACATACAGGGGCGGTCTGCATAAAACAGTCTATTAAAGTATGTAAGTGTTAGCTTTTGTGGTTTATTTGCCTTACGTTGTGCAAGCTCCTTTTCCCAAATGTTTGATCGTACAATTGACTTCCAAGTTCTTTTTGATGGAAAAATAGCTGTCTTGAGAAATGTTACGAGAGAATCATACAGTTCGTATTCATGTAAAATCCTGCATATATCAGGGATAAACCCATATTTCTGTTTTGTTATCCCGGAGTCAAATCGGACAATTCTATGCACAAACATTTGCTTGGACAGATATTTTGACGGGAGTCGAACCAACTGCCCAAGAAATCCCAGCTTCCTATAATTTATTTCTCCACGTAATGACAACACTCCAGCAGCATTTAGCACGATTGAGTTGTTGGCAGTCAATGGCAATTTCTGAATGACTTTCAGACAGAACATTTGTGCTCTTTGAAGCTGTGCACTGTTTGTAGCAGATAATGTATCCCAGAGCTCACACCCATACAGACATGTTGGCTGAACAATAGACTTATACAAGGATAATAGAGTATGGACATTAAACTGGCCAGTATTACATATACTTAGTATTGTGCTTCGGAACTTATTGCACGCTTGTTGTACGTTGTCATTGATATTAAAGTATTTGTTCAGTATAATACCGAGATGGGTGTACAGTCAAACTTGTGTAAGCGGTCACATGCGATCAGCGGTCACCGGCGTTAAACGGTCACTTTAAATCCCTCCCAACCAATTATACTCTATAAACTGCCTTGACCAGCGGTCCCCTTTGAAACGCGGCCAGCGGCCACACTAATTGGTCGAGATTAACTGTAATCTTATTGTGTTCAACGGTCAATCAACCAACACACGACTTGGATTTGCAAGGTGCTAAATGATCGGTGTTTAATACATACAGGTAATAAAGCATACTTCGACAATCACATTATCGGGTGTTTTCATACGCGTAATCTGTTTACATGTTAGAGCTAGGTTACCGAAAACAGCTGACGTGTGCCGAATGATAGTTGTATGATTCATCAACAAGAAGTTGCGATTTTGGTTTATTTTCTGTTTACGATGTCGGGCAAAGTTGATAAATTGAAAAAGACATTTATGAGCGATTTAGACCGAAAGACAGTGTCCACTTGAAGCCCCAAGTCAATTTATATTGCCATTTCCATTTTAAATCTAAAGATAATCGAGTAAAAATTTCTGCAAGAAGTAAACGTAGATTCGGACGTTATTTTTTCCGGATATGTTATTCGGCGAATTTCAAAGTGAAGTAAAAAAATATTTGATAGTCAAGTTAGTTGTAAACGTCGGTTTTAACTAAATAATAGATAGCACAATGAAATATTTTATAGAAAAAAGCTACAAATCTTCATAACAATGTTAAAATATAAGTTTATAAAGACAATTTACTATTTGTAATGTAATGACTATTCCTAACAGTTACATATGTAATATTATGTTAACTGACTTGAACAAATCCGACCAAGTCATGAAACTTGTGATAAGCAGCCACCTGTCTTAAGCAGCCAGTTTCATCATGTCCCTTGGGTGGCTGCTGATCGCAAGTTTGACTGTAGTTTATACCCTCCATAATTAAATTATTACCCATTTGCCATTTTCTATTTTGTTTCGAGTAGTCATTTTTACTCTCATTTAACACTATGACAGCACATTTAGAGGCGTTGTATTCAAAATTAGATCAGGTGAAACCGTGAGAATATGCAGTCTGATATTAGTCTATGTAATGTGTAGCGACAAATAATGGACATAGATCAAGATGAAACCTTGAGAATATGCAGGCTGATTTTGGTCTCTGTAGCGACAAAAAATGGAGATAGATCAAGATGAAACCTTGAGAATATGCAGGCTGATTTTGGTTTCTGTAGCGACGAATAATGGAGATAAATCAAGATGAAACCGTGAGAATATGCAGGCTGATCTTAGTCTCTGTAGAGACGTACAATGAATATAGATCAAGATGAAACCGTGAGAATATGCAGGCTGATCTTGGTCTGTGTAATGTGTAGCGACAACTAATGGAGATCAAGATGAAATCTTGAGAATATGCAGGCTGATTTTGGTCTCTGTAGCGACGAATAATGGAGATAGATCAAGATGAAACCGTGAGAATATGCAGTCTGATATTGGTCTGTGTAATGTGTAGCGACGTATAATGGACATAGATCAAGATGAAACCTTGAGAATATGCAGGCTGATTTTGGTCTCTGTAGCGACGAATAATGGAGATAAAACAAGATGAAACCGTGAGAATATGCAGTCTGATATTGGTCTGTGTAATGTGTAGCGACAAATAATGGAGATCAAGATGAAATCTTGAGAATATGCAGGCTGATTTTGGTCTCTGTAGCGACAAAAAATGGAGATAGATCAAGATGAAACCTTGAGAATATGCAGGCTGATTTTGGTCTCTGTAGCGACAAAAAATGGAGATAGATCAAGATGAAACCTTGAGAATATGCAGGCTGATTTTGGTTTCTGTAGCGACGAATAATGGAGATAAATCAAGATGAAACCGTGAGAATATGCAGGCTGATCTTAGTCTCTGTAGCGACGTACAATGAATATAGATCAAGATGAAACCGTGAGAATATGCAGGCTGATCTTGGTCTGTGTAATGTGTAGCGACAAATAATGGAGATCAAGATGAAATCTTGAGAATATGCAGGCTGATTTTGGTCTCTGTAGCGACGAATAATGGAGATAGATCAAGATGAAACCGTGAGAATATGCAGTCTGATATTGGTCTGTGTAATGTGTAGCGACGTATAATGGACATAGATCAAGATGAAACCTTGAGAATATGCAGGCTGATTTTGGTCTCTGTAGCGACGAATAATGGAGATAAAACAAGATGAAACCGTGAGAATATGCAGTCTGATATTGGTCTGTGTAATGTGTAGCGACGTATAATGGACATAGATCAAGATGAAACCTTGAGAATATGCAGGCTGATTTTGGTCTCTGTAGCGACGAATAATGGAGATAAATCAAGATGAAACCGTGAGAATATGCAGTCTGATATTGGTCTGTGTAATGTGTAGCGACGTATAATGGACATAGATCAAGATGAAACCGTGAGAATATGCAGGCTGATTTTGGTCTCTGTAGCGACGAATAATGGAGATAAATCAAGACGAAACCGTGAGAATATGCAGTCTGATATTGGTCTGTGTAATGTGTAGCGACGTATAATGGACATAGATCAAGATGAAACCTTGAGAATATGCAGGCTGATATTGGTCTGTGTAATGTGTAGCGACGTATAATGGAGATAGATCAAGATGAAACCGTGAGAATATGCAGTCTGATATTGGTCTGTGTAATGTGTAGCGACGTATAATGGACATAGATCAAGATGAAACCGTGAGAATATGCAGGCTGATTTTGGTCTCTGTAGCGACGAATAATGGAGATATATCAAGATGAAACCGTGAGAATATGCAGGCTGATCTTGGTCTCTGTAGCGACGAATAATGGAGATAGATCAAGATGAAACCTTGAGAATATGCAGGCTGATCTTGGTCTCTGTAGCGACGAATAATGGAGATAGATCAAGATGAATCCTTGAGAATATGCAGCCTTATTTTGGTCTCTGTAGCGACTAATACTGGAGATAAAACAAGATGAAACCGTGAGAATATGCAGGCTGATATTGGTCTGTGTAATGTGTAGCGACGAATAATGGAGATAGATCAAGATGAAACCGTGAGAATATGCAGGCTGATCTTGGTCTCTGTAGCGACGAATAATGAAGATAGATCAAGATGAAACCGTGAGAATATGCAGGCTGATATTAGTCTGTGTAATGTGTAGCGACGTATAATGGAGATAAATCAAGATGAAACCGTGAGAATATGCAGGCTGATTTTGGTCTCTGTAGCGACGAATAATGGAGGTAGATCAAGATGAAACCGTGAGAATATGCAGGCTGATTTTGATCTGTGTAATGTGTAGCGACGTATAATGGACATAGATCAAGATGAAACCGTGAGAATATGCAGGCTGATTTTGGTCTCTGTAGCGACGAATAATGAAGATAGATCAAGATGAATCCTTGAGAATATGCAGCCTTATTTTGGTCTCTGTAGCGACGAATACTGGAGATAAAACAAGATGAAACCTTGAGAATATGCAGGTTGATCTTGGTCTCTGTAGCGACGAATAATGGAAATAGATCAAGATGAAACCGGTAGAATATGCAGGCTGATCTTGGTCTGTGTAATGTGTAGCGACGAATAATGGAGATAGATCAAGATGAAACCGTGAGAATATGCAGGCTGATCTTGGTATCTGTAGCGACAAATAATGGAGATAGATCAAGATGAAACCGTGAGAATATGCAGGCTGATTTTAGTCTCTGTAGCATCTGCGTACAGTAAAGTCTCAGACGAGGCTGTACATCCACACAGCCTCACCAGAGACTTCAAAATCCGGCTACACGTAATATACTCATATATGCTGCTTTAAACAATAAACTAGAACTGTAGCCCCATTAGGTTAACATCAAAATACCTTTATATGACCCGTCGAGGAGAGTTGTCAGAAAGCGACTGTTTCTTTGAAAGGGTTTATTTTGTCATTTCTGAATGTTGTTTGTTTTCTACGCATTACTCATAGCCTGTTTACACTATACATTATTATTTTTATTTCGGGCGCATCCGGGGTTCTTATTGAGTACATGCTTTGACATAATAAACGATTACAAGTGCGTACAATTACTGAGGATACGCTGCAAGTTTTGGGTCCAAAGATACTTTTGTTCTATTTAACACATAGGCTTGGAATACAACGCTAGGTCCCCTGGAAGACTAAAAAAGACGCCAAACCGACAGACCCGGGCCATTTCAAGTTAGCTACGATTGTGAATAGTACTACTACTTCTACTACTAATAATGATAATAAAACCATACTTATAATTTAAGAATATAATAGTGATACTACTACTACTACTACTACTACTACTACTACTTCTACTACTACTACTACTTCTACTACTACTACTACTACTACTACTACTACTACTCCTTATATTTGGTATATTTTTCTCATGTTATATAATATATATTTGGTTGTCCTCCTGTAAGAACTATAAAACATTTGTAATGTTTTTCGTCAATAACAACATTTGCCTTGACTTCACTTTGAATTATAATTTAAAAATATAATTAAAATACTACTACTAAAACTACTACTACTTTTACTACTACCACTATTACTACTACTACCACCACCACTACTACTACCACCACTGCTGCTCCTACTACAACTTCTCTTACTACTACTACCACTACTACTATTTCCACTACTGCTGCTCCTATTACTACTTCTACTACTACTACTACTATTGTCACTACTGCTTCTCCTACTACTACTACTATTGTCACTACTGCTTCTTCTACTACTACTTCAACTACTACTACTATCACTACTACTATTGCCACTACTGAGGCTCCTACTCCTACTTCAAATACTACTACTACTACTCCTATTACTATTACTACTACTACTTCTACTACTAGTATTAAAATTATTCTCAGGACTTTAATCATATTCATTTTGTTTGGCTGAATATGTGAGGCAGTCTTTTTCTCTCTCTCTCAAGCAAATGTTCCTTTCCTTGATGTAGACAGCAAACGACTCTTATAAACATTGTGATTAGATATCATAAATCGCTGGGTTATTGATAATTGTTCTAATAACACAAAGTTTTTTTTAACTCTGTGTTCAGATGAGTTTTCCAATTTCATATCGTGCTGATATAGCTCAGTGTGTAACGATAAAGTTATCGATGCAGGGGTCGTCATCCTTTCCGATGATAAAAATCAATGTGACTAATGTGCTCTTGTGTCGGTTGTGGACCCTCCAATTTGCTTTATATATAGTATAGTCGTTGTAGGGAGGTATTGAGTACGTTGTAGGAGGGTATTTAGTACATTGTAGGGAAGAAAGATGGGCGGAGTACAGGGATGTATTAGGATTGTCCTATCACTGCGAGTGTTCGGTGAATTAAAGTCTAAAGCCGTAATTTCATTAATTAATGAAGCTAAGATAATCCGAATACGCCCAATGAAACACACGTAATGTGAGCTGGTGTCGATGTTGCAGCTTGAGTAACATTGAAAACGGCGTCAAACGTAAATCAATCAATAAATGGCCGCACATGTCCTATGATTACCCGCGGTGCTACTATTTCCTCCATTCCGTCTCTATGGTGTCATGGTTAAGCGTTCGCTTCGGTTGCTGGAGGTCGCCGGTTGCTATCCCCGGCAAGGTCATGCAAGAAAATCTAAAATATGATTGTAGTGCTTTTCCTTCGTTGGCGCTTAGGATTGTAAGGTAAGCAATACGACTCACTCGCTTTTGTCAGGATGAATGTATTAGTAGTACCTGTGACTTACCCAAACAATTTTGTAATATAACTACAAATTGTTGAAAGTGGCTCAAACACCATATACAAAACATATTGCCCACGTTAAAAGACCTTATGTTATTCACCAAAATAGTGTACAGACAATTATAACAAAACCGACAAATAAGAGCCACAGTGGCCAATTGGTTAGCTTGGAGGATTTGAAACAGGTACCCACGGTTCGATCCTCGCTAGCGGCGGTCACGATGGAGTACCCATGGACAAGGCCCATTCCATATCATAGGAAGAGTGTATTTACTATGGAATCACAAATTAATTTACAGTCGACACAAAACTGAGCAAATCTCGAATAAAACAAACAATTAAAAAGAAAAGAAAATCCCGCAATGGTATGTTAAATAATCAGGACAATATCGGGTGACGAATACGGAAATACCCTATTTTCGATGTATAAATTGTCGCCTTGTTCAAACAATTTTCAATCCATCCTATAATTCACTATCTGATGGTTTAAATCGTATTGCTTAAGCTTTCTGTGCAGGATTCCAATCTAGTTTAGAATCAGGTAAGCACTATAATTCATTGTTTATTCTTTTGGCTTGAAGATAATTGTTGCTATTTTTTTTTCTGTGAGAATAAAACAACTCACTTTTATGTTTTACGAAAGTGGGTCTGCATACAGTGAAGAGACATGTGAGTTTGTACATGTGCATATTCTCAACTTAGTCTTCATTGGTGGCATTTATAGACACACACATGTAAATATACCGTAACAAGAATACACACAGTAAAACAGAAAACAAGACAAATATATTGGTTTTAAACGTGCCAACCGGTTTTCGAATATAATGATATTGTTTTTTGTTTTTTTTATACAGTTTTTGTTTTTTATAATAACAAAACAATTTTTATGTATACACAACACATAAATGTCAATGTCGAGAATACAACTACAAAACTACAAATCAGTAAGTGTCGTTACAAAGTGTTTTATGAAACCTCATTAATCGTTTTTTGGCCTGTGGCTTTAGCCCCTGGTCAAAGTAGTAATACCAATGTTTTCGGAGTTGGCAGCCTGCCAAATGCTGTTGACACCCTGCAACGCATTTTAGTTGAGACTGTGCGAGAAAAATAGTTCTTCATGGATTAAAAGAAACTGCATTTAAAAGGTTAAGATCACCCCAAAAATTATAATGTTGTTGTAACATCAATGAAAACCTTAGTACTCCAATATAAGTTTAACAAATGCTTAGAAACTAATGCGCCGAGAGGTCAAATATGGAAACTTATTATCAACTTCGCGAAGTTGAAGGGAAAAGTACGACATTGTTCGAGTATTTACAGAGAGTGCCCAATTCAGTTTACATGGAGTAATTTGCAATAGCGAAAGGAATCATCACACCTGATTTTACCTTTATGGTTTTGCATTTTACTTTTGGTTTTTTTATTCTACAATTTCATATTCAATAATATATTTTACAAACAAAAGAATAAGTTTGCGAATATTCCCGGAACATTGCGATCCTTATCTCCATAACACGGCATTTCCCAGCACCCAATAAAGCAGGCATTTGAAAACAGTGGACGAACTGTATAGCATTGTAGGAAAGGTTTAGACTGCTCGTTCCTGCAATGTTATCAAATATGTCAGTAAATGGAATCACAATTCACTTCTTACTGATAAGTGGTGAATTACTGCTTTCAATTTGGATGAGCCCAAGAAAATGCTTATGGAGCAAAGGGTTTAATATTTGTCATATGTTTCAAAACAAGGTCACTTGCACAAAGCATAGTTATGGTACACTCTCGTCTTCGGTCAGCCATATAGTGCATAAAACCATATAGTGCTTTTTCGCATGTATAATATTGAACACCTTTTTCAAGAAATACACATTTCATGCACGCAACACAAAAAGTCATTACTAAACGGGAAAGGCAGAGTTTAGAATGCTCATAATGAGCCAGATGATCTCTCCATGCACTGTTTTCCAGCCTGTAAATAATTGCTTAATTCGCCCATAACTGATAAGTGATGAATTAATGTCACTTAATTCTTTGAATTTGTACGGGTAGGAAAATACTTGTGGAGCACAGTGTTTAACTCTTTGCTTCATAAGCATGTGCTTGGACTCTTCCAAATTGAAAGTATTCCTTCCCCATCTTTGTCACTATGTCAAATTGGAACATTCGTCACCTTCAAATCTTCTATGTGTATAGCCTATGTAGCTCTGTCGGTAGCGACGCGGGCTGTCAATCCAAGGGTTACGAGTTCAAACACCCGAATCTTTCCGACGTTTGACAAAAGTAATAGTGACAAGCGACATTCGTCGTCAACAATGGGCTAACAGTCTATTTAAAAAAAGTAGCCAGCTACTTAGAAATATTGCTGTGTGTAATACTGGTGTAAGAAAGCCAGGAAACACTGGTCGCCGTGATATAACTGAAACATTGTTGAAAACGGCGTTAAACACAAATCAATCAATCTTACTTACAATTAATCTAATGTATGTCTTTATTTGATTAAACCTCAACCTTACTATCTGGTCTGTCATGAACGTATTATAATAACAGATCAACACTTTTAAAAAGTGAAATGTAAAACATACTTTATGAAGTACATTTATATTATTATACCTACCGCAAACAAAGTTTTTTTTTTTTTTTTGGGGGGGGGGGGGCACTACTCCTCCTAAACAGCTCAATGGATTTGGTTCAAACTTTGCATGAAGGTTACACATCATATGTAGATATGCATGAAGGAAGATCATACGCCTCGGATTCGGACAAGGGGAGATAATTCAACTTAGAGGTTACCTGCGAGGGACTCCTGTGCACATACCTCCACATTTCTTGTAAGCACTACTCCTCCTAAACGGCTCAATGGATTTGGTTCAAACTTTACATGAAGGTTACACATCATATGTAGATATGCACGAGGGAAGATGATACGCCTCGGATTCTTCCAAGGGGAGATAGTTAACTTAGAGGTTACCTGCGAGTGACTCCTGTGCACATACCTCCACATTTTGTATCCGATGCTTTGGGAGGGGAGCGGGGGGGGGGGGGGGGGGGATATTCTTCAGTGAGCTTTGCTCACAGTATTTCTGGTTTTGGTTTTCATGACATTTCATCAAATGTGAAACTTCATCAGAACATTCGTCACTTTCAAATCTCTGTTAAGTAAGCCTGCCCATGTGAAAAGGTAAAAATTGGCATTTTGAACAGTGTAGGTTCAGATCAACATGTACATCTGCTCTGTCTAATCATAATCTACACAACTTGATAAAGCTTATGGACATGTAAATAATATTTGAACTTTAATTATTGCATAAAATCTATGTTTTACGCCCGCTTAAGGGATACAGAAACATTGCAAAAGCCGGGCGTAAACGGCGAGAAAACGTGTATAAACAAAGCGATTCTCGCGCGTACGTGCCGTTTCAGACCGGTTAGATGTTTTACATATGCATTACCCGGGCACCGTTAGTAAACAAAACATGGACGCTGCATCTCCCCTAGAATAGGAGCAATTTGTTGGGTTAACAATAACATCAGCTTCTTTAACTCGATAATCGGTAACATGCACTAGATTCACAGTTAAAGAGCATAAAATAATCCAAAACCATTTATTTAATTCGACCCGTGTCGAGTCAGCGATGGCAACCTTGGTGTAGGCTCGGTTCGTGGATATGTAAAACATTACTTGTTTACTTTATGACGTCACATGTGTTTATGACGTCACATGCGTTATCGGATCATGTTCATCGGCGGTTATCGTACAACTGAACGTTACAGCGGACTGTATGTTGGATGTTTGCTCTTATTTTATGCAATAATAGCGAAAATACACATTTTCTCGGGCGTGAACATCTGCGGGCATCCGCAGATGTTCACGCCCTCGAAAATGTGTATTATCCCTATAGTATATTTATCAGAATATGCACAGGCTGATCAGAAACTACATTATTTACAAAAGTCAACTTGTATCATCGACGAATGAAGATTCGCACATTTAAGCATTGGAAATGCAAAGACAAAAAAAAAACAATGCTTTGAAAAATTATCTTCTTCATTTGTTTCGGTCAGTTTCGGCTGGTTCAAGCTTCTGATAACAATCGTATTTATCTCACAGTTAGTCATACCAGGGACACTATATTACAATATAGTGTCCCTGGCCATACTCATCACGCAAAACTACACATTATCGCCAGACTGTATAAGAAAAACATTAATGGAGCGATGAAAGATCTGAGCGAATCAAGGAGCATTGAGGATACATTTTTCCATGGACGGCATTTATAATTATAACATGTCGGATACAATTTCAGAATGAACAAACTACATGTTAAACGTTTGTATTAAGCATTCGTTATTATTTTCCTTTTCAGGAAGAGGTAACAAACTACGCATGCGTACAACATAATCATGGCTTCTGGGTCCCAATCTCAGTATAAAGGATCTGACGAGATATACAACCAAGACTGTGACGTTTGTCAGTCGAATGGTAACACATCGGAGGCCATATCCTTCTGTAACATATGTTGTGAACACCTCTGTCAGTCATGTGATATGGCACACAGAGGATCTAAGGCGACGAGAGACCATACACTACTGACAGGGAGTAAGATACCATCAGGATCCACAAGGGTAAAGACGACGTTACCATTTATGTTCTGTGATACACACAAAACAACGTTACTCGATATATACTGTACCACTCACGATGAGGTAATTTGTCCGGCCTGTAAAATGACGAGCCATAAAACATGTCATACAGGCGATGTCTGGAGATACAGTGCTAAAATTGATGTTGGAAGGGAGATTAAGAAAGTCGCTCATCGACTGACTGACTTGACACTTAGCTATGACAACCTTACAAAGAACAGACACACTGATAAATCAACCTTGATGTCTCAGATACAAAAAAGCCTCAGCGACATGCAACAATTCCGCAAGGATATAAATGACAAGCTAGATAAACTTGAAAGGATATTGTCATCAGAAATCCAACAAATTGAAGAAACAATGAAAAAAGAGATCGACGGTCACGTGACGTTAGCAGATGACATTTTACACCAAATCGGGGATCTAGACAAATCTTTGTCTGAATGTGAGAAAAGGCGCGGAAATGACGTCATGTTCATCGGATTGAAGAAAGCGTCTTCATGTGCAAGTGAATATAGTCATATTGTTAATAAAATCCAGAAAGACATTTACCCAATAGATATTCGTTTTCAACCCAATATCATCTTATCTGACATGATCCAGGAGTTACAATCACTAGGCACTGTCGCCAACAACCAACCAGTTCATTCCGGTCCAAACCAAACATCTATACTGAACATTTCTGTGAAGGAGAAACGGGCAATAGATGGGATGTCTAGTGGAGTATGGGGATGTACATTTATGCGTAACGGACATGCCGTAATCTCATGTTTTTACGATGGACTTAAATTGTTTGATGAAAACTTCCTTTTAAAAACCCAGTCATCCGTTCGTTCAATAGACGTGTCTACTATTAATGATACTGACGTCATAGTTACACAAGGTAAACACAAACAACTCCAGCGTGTAAAAGTCTTCCGTGGAATGAAGGTGAAGAAAACATTGAAGATAGATAGAGACTGTTACGGTGTAGACGTTTATGGTGACGAGATCTACGTTTCCTGTCATGATGATCCCGGTAATGGTGAAGTACGAGTACTCAACATGGAAGGTGAAGTACAGAGAAGGTTTGGAGAGGACAACGGTAAATATATATTTACAAGGCCGAACCGTGTTAAAGTCAATACGAACGGTAGTAAGGTATTTGTCTCTGATAAGGAAACTCACACTGTAACATGTTTGAACAAACATGGTCACGTGATATACCGATACTCTGACAGAGAGTTGAAGATACCGTCCGGAATGTATATTGATGGAGAAGATAACCTGTTAGTGTGTGGAGTGCTTTCTAGTAATGTACATATGATTCGAGATGATGGTAGAAAAAAGCAGATTTTGCTGTCAGAGAAGGACGGGATACACTTGCCAGTGTGTATATCCGTCAGACCAATTGATGGTTGCCTAGTGGTTGGTTTGTCCGAGAACGCTAAAACTGATCAAAAGTTGATGATATTCAATACTAGATAAAGTCATAAGTGTCCCGGATAGCCATTTTATTTTGTCTTATAACAAGCCCATGACGTCAAAGAAACGTCGTTTCCTTTTTGTCTACGTACTAAGTACAACGCTTAGAAATCAAATGACAAAGTTGTTTTTTCTATAATTGAAAGAATTACGGAAAAGTAGAAATTGTCAAAAATTTGAATTACCTTCTTTTCCAACATTGTTGACAATTCCCATTTGATTGTGTTATATTCGACTAGATGGATTATAGCAGGCCCCGTAATAATGTCTCAAATGTGTATTCGAGTCAGTCGACATTCATACATTTTGAAAAATATTGGTAGTTAAGATCAAACTGTGTATTTTACTTGCATTTGTATTATCGGCGTCTTCTGTACACTTAGTCAAGATAGCATGATACATTTTATCCATGAACTCACGTGTCCGGCTTCCCTTCTTCAGGTATGCCATAGACGTTGTGTACGACTAGAAAATGTATAGGGAATATCCTGGTCAGATTCTATAGAGGTTAATGCTGATCTGGATCTTCACTTATTTTCTATAATTGAAATAACTACGAAAAAGTAAAAATTGTCAATAATTTGAATTACCTTCTTTTCTAACATTGTTGACATTTCCCATTTAATTGTGTTACATTAGCTAGATGGATGATAGCAGGCCCCGTAATAATGTCCCAAATGTGTATTCGCGTCAGTCGACATTCATACGTTTTGAAAAATATTGGTAGTTAAGATCAAACTGTGTATTTTACTTTTATTTGTATTGTCGGCGTCTTCTGTTCACTTAGTCAACATAGTATGGTAAATTTTATCTATGGGATCACGTGTTCGACTTCCGTTCTTCAGACGCGCCATATACGTTGTGTACGACTTCAAAGTGTATTGGGTAGATCCTGGTCAGACTGTATATATGTTAAGGCTGATCTGGATCTTCACTTATCACAAAGTCCATTTTTATTGCAATCTAGAAAATATTCCAGTAGACTATTTGTATTATCTGTTTAGAAGTCACCACATATCTATGTAAAACAATAAGGACTCTGAACATTAATTCTGTTAATTATATCTAATTGTTTTTAAATGACTTGAAATATTTTTATTTAATAATAATCATTTGTTAAAGCAATTATGTAGTTATTATTGTAAAATAAGCTTTGTATATAAAATACTGTCATTTTTTACTGCAATTGCTTAAAATCTTCATTTTACTAAACTTTTATCAACCAATATCTTTTAATTTTACATTTAAATGAGTATAATTAATTGTTCAAATTGTTAAAGACAAAAGTTGGCTGTGTCGCACATTTAAACAGTGAAAATTTAGATGAGCCTTATCGTACCCGTAGTCTCATCACACACCAACCACGGCTTTCTCTGATATGGTCCTGTCACACTTTTGTGTGTGAGAGATACGTATTAGTTGCGTATGAAAATTCATAAATCAATTTTCATACGCAAAAAAGCACTTGAAAATACAGAATTGTGTGTATACTTAAAGTATTGAACCTATGACTAGCGTATGAGTAGCGTATCGTCAGCTTATGTCCATCTTATTACCAGCGTAGTCTGCGTATGGCTAGCGAATGAGTAGCGTATGAACTGTATATGTCTAGCGTACCGCTATCACGTGACAAAGTGCCCATATAAGTCCACGAAGACCTGTAGAATATCTAGAAATGGGATCCTCTATATACACTTGATCAAAACGCTGGCAATACGCAGCGGATACGCTTGCCATACGCCAATTATACGCTAGTTGTACGTTATGTATAAGTTACTCAATCGTCAGGCATACGCCAAGATGTCCATATACGTTGCAGATACGGCAGACATACGTTAGAACTACGTTTCTCTTGCGCAATCAATACGATAGATGTACGGTACATCTTCATGCTAGCGTATGTCAGCGTATGACCAGCGTACTCTACCTATGATCAGCGTTCCTCTAGCGTAACTCGAGCGTTTTCAGCGTATGCCTTGTGTCTGCTTTGCGTATAAACTATAAGTCGGAATACGCACAAATTGTTTAGGCATGCTTAAACAAAAACGGTTCTGCGTTGCCGTATGCCAGCGTATGCCAGCGTATGCGACCGTGCTTGAAACGTATAAAACCTATGCCTAACGTACTCCTAGCGTATGTCAGCGTATACCAGCGTATGCGTGATCTTTTTCATACGCAACAGTGTGATAGCGCCATTAGCGTACAATTAGACAAGTCACAGATATAATTTCGTAAAGAAAAATGTAGCCCCATCTGTAATTTTAATGATTACTCTTTATGCAAAACATTTACGCATCATTCTGATTAGGATCTACACGCTTTGCTATCTTATCAATAGACCATTTCAGTTGCATATGGTATGACATAAAAATAATGACCACGCTGCAGGAATGTGCGGGTTGAGTCCTTATATCCTCATATTCATAAGAACATGCTTTCTCCATCATATACGACTATAAACAGTGATATGAACGTCTAAGACCTCACTGTAGGCTTGAAAGAAAAGACGATTTAAGGACTTTTACACATATCAAAGTATTAACAGGCCCATCTAAGTCCTCACTGTTCGCCTTAAATCCAAGACGTTTTTGTTTGTTAATATATTTTACAGAAACTTTCATCATAACACACATGCATGTATACATACAATTTAGACTTTAATATACATACGTAAGCACATGTTTCTAACATGCTCGTCTGGATCCTCATTGTTCGCTTTTTAGTTTGTATGAGTTTTAAGATTGTGTTTGTTCATTATATAGAAACCAACATCACAAGACATATGTATGCATATGTATAACTACAGTACGAACAATTTGGACTTAAGCATGTATTCACAGGCTTATCTGAATCCTTACTAATCGTTTTTGAATCTGTTTGTGTTTATCAGTTAGTTCATTGCACAGAAACTAACCCGTACAACCCATATAAGGTATAGATATTTTCATTGTCGGTGTTTTGTTATATCCCTTATAAAGTTCGTGTTATATATTTTTGAATATTTTTGTGTAAGTTTTTAGATACATGTACTACTGAATAATGCTTAATAAACAGTGTATGCTTACAATGTTGATATTCTTTATTTTGTTAATGAACTCTCTTGAAGATATGACATGTCTCTAGTTGTATTTACACAATTCCCATAAAACCCTGTCGTCGTATACTTTAAATAAGGAGTAGCTGTTTGCAACAACGTTGTGTTCATATACCTTATTAAGGCAATGTACCAATCCTTGTGTAGGAAATGGACAACTCGTTAGCCGAGTTATAACCGCTAACAAAGCCTAACGGCTGACACTACTCTAATACTGATTCGCATCAGGAACAGTTTGAATTAGAGACTAGGGTTCATCACTAAAGATAAACTCTGTTTAGTCGTGTTTCTCGAGGCGGTTCTTATTTCACAAACTGTTTCAAACCAGGAACCATTTGAACACGAATCCGAACCTTACCCTTCACATACTTTATGTCGTTGACATCATTCTCGAGGAGGTCACTCTAACGACTACCCCATCGAGATAGTACTTATTTCACAAACTGTTTCAAACCAGGAACCATTTGAACAAGAGGTCCGAACTTTACCCTTCACATACTTTATGTCGTTGACATCATTCTCGAGGAGGTCACTCTAACGACTACCCCATCGAGATAGTACTTATTTCACAAACTGTTTCAAACCAGGAATCATTTGAACATGAGGTCCGAGTTTTACACATCACGTACTTTATGTCTTTGACATCATTCTCGAGGCGGTAAATCTAACGACTACCCCATCGAGATATTACTTATTTCACAAACTAGTTCGAACCAGGAACCATTTGTACAAAAGGTCCGAACATTACCCTTCACATACTTTATGTCGTTGACATGATTCTCGAGGCGGTCGATCTAACGACCACCCCATCGAGATAGTACTTATTTCACAAACTGATTCAAACCATAAACATTTGAACAAGAGGTCCGCAATTTACCCTTCACATATTTTATGTCGTTCACATCATTTTCGAGGCGGTCGCACTAACGGCTACCCCATCAAGATATTACTTATTTCACAAACTGATTCAAACCATAAACATTTGAACATAAAGGTCCGAACATTACTCTTCGCATACTTCATGTCAATGACAATCATCGGAATAAATGTTGGCCGTGCCAGAATTTAAAAGCTCGACCCCTGATTCATAAACGCTTATCCATATAGCATGTCCCATGTTGCGATGGACCGCCTCGTTGGTATATTGTTAGAGTGCCCGCCTCGGTGCAGATGGTCGCTGATTCTTTCCAAGACAGGGTCACACCAAATACATATGGTATTAATGGCTTTTCCTCCTTGGCCCTCAGAATTGCGGTGTTAGCATTACGACTGATTCACTGGTATCGGGATAAATGGACCAGAAGTACTGGTAACCTTAGTTACCCAGGAACCGCGAACATAGCGTTAAACTTCACACCAAAAAAACACCAAAAAAACAAAACACACAACAAACAACTTGCGGTACATTTGCAACCACGGTGAATATTCTCATTTAGAAGATAACTTGTCGCTGTGCAAGAAACAGCCATCGTCAATGTATGCGTGCCGCAGTATAATCCAGAGCGATATGATAGTTTTAAGTCTCATTTGTTAAGATGTATGAACCCTTTGCTGCATGCAAACAAGCTGCAGTAGACGACTTTGAAAACAACTACGCCAGACTTTTAAAATTGGTCATTCTTGACAGTTCCTCTTTTTTCTCACAACGTTTCAGAAATCATCTGCTACATATTAATCAACATGCGTCTACAAGTAGGAACAGGCTAAATTGACTGGAAGACACCTTATATAGTGCGTTTGCATCTGATAGTTATACATACACATCATTAGTCTAAACGAAATTAAGAAAAATAAGTCAAAGTGTCTACAAGTTCAGTTATGTTTTGATCGTTATTAACATAGTGATGGTCTTATTTCTCGGTTGTTTGCGTTCTTGTTCAGCGCTGTATCCAGTTTTAAATAATAATATTGTCAGACACTTTATTCATGATCGCTTACTGAACAATAAGAAAGATAACAATGTACGTGTAGTTTATGCAAAGCGACACAATATTACCTCCCTTTAAGTGTTTTATAGCTAGGTCGTCTTGCGGATGCGTTTATAAGCAACTCTTGATCTTCGTATATCCCGAAAGTTTGTGTTCATGTCACTTGGCTCTCTGTTCGTTGACGTGTCTGATAAACGGTTCTTTTCCATTAAACTTTGCCCACGTACAGACGCTTTTGTACGTCTCTGCAACACACGACTTTTGAAAACATTATTGCAAATCGAAAAGGTGCTTATTCTGAACAATTTCACCATTTGCTATATTGTTTTTAACTAGGTTCAGTAGTTACACTCATTTTAAAACAGATTTTTAATATCTGTAATGAAATGTTTTCAAAGACGTCTGCTGCGGCTTGTTTCTATGCGGTAAAGGATTAATCACAATGATCAGATTCTCCAGGAGAGGTAAGATGTAGAGGTTTCCGTCACAGTTAGTGTGGAAGAAGCTGGGAGCCAGGGGGGTTAATTCCTACCATGCTTTACTGTTCAAACTATCTGATGAAAGTGTAAGACTCGACTGTACCCTCCGCAGTATTGTATATTATTTCTTCATCAGTCGTACATGAAAAACTTCAAACTTGAAAGTAATGGCTTTTTCTTCTTAACGCTCTAGAGTGTTGGATTAGCATTATTACTGAATCGCTGGTGTCAGGATGAATGGAACAATAATTTTGGAAAATATATAAACACTGGAAAACCGTCATGTAACCGAAAAGGTGTTGAAACAGGCGTGAAACACCATACCAAGAATCAAAGTTTAATCGGTTTACAAGTGTCTTCCGATACCGTAAGCAAGATGGAGAAACTTGAAAGCTGGATAACATTGGCATCACACTGCACAGTGTTGATACGAAAAGCCAACTACAGAGAAGCTGATAGAACAACAACACCGACAGTTTTTTTCCGAGATGGGAGACATTTAGAATGCAAGTTGAATCTCCTTTGATCTGTGAGTACGTTTTGTTAGTGTGTCGCTGCGGGAAGGTCTTGAACATGCAATGGGGAAATAAAATTCAAAATAACCGTTCTCTGCGAAAACCAACGTTATTACACATGCAGAAAGAAACTACCATCTCTGCGCATCAATGCTAATCGATCCGAATGGATACTACTTGTAAGACGTTCATTGAAACCTTGTATTTAGGGAACAGTGCAGAGACATATTAGACTGCTCGGATGCGCCAGTTAAACTTGGTCTACGCGTGTCGCAAATGCATTACGGTTGTTTTTTGCAGAGCTACGCGAAAATACTCATCATAAGAGTTATCCGTCCCAACCAGATTTATACTGTAAACGTATTGTCTTTATCATTGTCCAGATGGCTTTAGTTCTCGGATGGTAGTTGAATAGAGGACGTGTAGCTTAGGTAAGACGCCGATAGGGAACATCGCACAGTCTTACCGTATGAGTCGATGGTGCGTGTGGAACCGCATGAGCCGTCCCGTGAGAAAACCAACATTCTGGACTCTGCGTAAAGTATCGACCCGGATCAGCCTAAGCATGCCGCACAGGCCTATCCGGATAGACACTTTTCGCCTCCTATGGATTTTCTGTTTCAGGAATCACTACTCTATACATCTATCCCCCTAAGACGGAATGCGTCGGCCGGATCAGTCTGCGCGGACAGCGCAGGCTGATCTGGTCGATACATTACGCAGATGTCTATCGCTGCAGTTGTATTTTTGGGGCATTTTCCCCGAAAATATGGTATTCAGAGAACCGTGTGAGCCGTTCCGCGAGACAACCAACATTGTGGACTCTGCGTAAAGTATCGACCCGGATCAGCCTAAGCATGCCGCACAGGCTAACCCGAACAGACACTTTTCGCCGCCCTTTGCTTTTCTGTTTCAGGAATCATTATTCTATACCTCTTTCCCCCTGAGACGAAATGCGTCGGCCCGGATTAACCTGCTCGGACTGCACAGGCCGATCTGGATCGATTCATTACGCAGAGTCTTTCCGTTGAATGAATCAACTTGATCTGCGTACTTGTAGCTCACGGTTTAACACACTTCGCACCAGATTTTTTTTTGTTTTATTGCGGTTTTACGCCGCTCACAACATTATTTCAGTTATATGACGGCGACAGTTCACTTATTCATGATCCCTGGGTAAACAAACTAGTACTAGGCTACAAAATGTGCAACCATGACCGTAGTGCCGCGACTGGGGATCGAACCCGGGACATCCGGTTTCAAATCCCCGACGCTAACCACTCGACCAAAGCGGATTCCTCGCACCAGAGGTGCAATAGCTAAAATTGATTGGTGAATTGGCTGACGTTAATTTATGTACACTTTCATTGAACGCACTGCTGGAAATGTGTCTAACCACAGTGCAAGATGGCTCTCAGTATTTGAACTCACGTTTAGTAATGCAGTTTAGTCGCATCTCTTCAAAACTAACCATGTCTTCAGTATGTGTTTACGGTGTCGACTTAAATCAGCCAGCTGTGTACCGAAGCAACTTCATCAGTATCCAATCTATTCACCAGAAGCTTATGGAACGCATGAGTAACATATCGAGGGCTTGGCGTGAAACGGTTGTAACTAAAAACCTATTTTGAAAACCCTGGTTTAGGGGCAATTTTGACCCCTTTTGTAAACAATGCAAATTTAGGTGCCATTGCTCAGAACGAGCAATGGCACACAAATTTACATTGTTTACCAAGAAAAATTATTTAACGCCTATAAAGACTTGATGGCAAGGTTAACCTCGGTAAAAGAATACCATTTCACGCCAAGCCCTCGATATATGGTTTCGTCAGGAAAATTGTAAGTTTTGTTACGGGGATACATCACGGTAATAGGGAACAAGAAGATATTATTCAGTATGAGCAATTTCTCATTTTTTACGAAAATGCTTTCAAATTTGTAAGCTACAAAGTATGCGTCAAAAGTCGTAGGCACCTGGTAAAGTATTAAAGAAAGTGATATTACAATACATGCAGTTGCAACAGACAACTTGTGCGCTCACACAAGAGTATTTCCAGACGACCCGGGGCAAATCGCAATATCCGCATTTCCAGGGCACATACAATTGGATTGTCTCGTTATTTGTCGTTTACTTGTCATCAAGGGACCTGCAATTGTCTATTTGTGTCCATGGTGAGATAAAGTTGTGGGCGGACGTTTCATCGCCCGTTATCTAATATTATTGAGTACTTGTCCCCCGTAAAGTGGCTGATAGACGTCATGCTAAAACGAGTCGTATTCTCTTGTCTCTTTATTATATTACCTAGCATGCTTTTGTATTCCTTTCAAATTAACTTACGGCATAATGTAGAACATTCATTTACCTTTTATTTGACATATGTTTTATTAACATAAAGTAATCAAATGTTGGTCCTTTTTAACATTTTCTACAAGTACTACTAACTTTTCAGCGTAAATAAAGGTTACCGTGATTGCTAGCGAAAGCTCCCGATGATTACCGAGCATTATCGGAATATTTATACTTGGACATATGTTAATTGGTTTGTCGTCTGTGTATTGTGTCTAATTGTACACAGTCTATATTGTTCAACACTATTAAGAAAAAATACCGATAATGTAGATATTACATCTGCGCCACAGGTCAGCTTTCTCGATTCCGACGATTTACATTTCTTGATAGATTAATTCAGAAACAAATATGTCTTTGATTAATTATGTCATTTATGAGTGTTCGATTGTTAACGATAAGTTGTTGAAAAAGATGACACTAGCCAAAATGACATTTGGCAATCATCGGGATGAATGTTGGCCGTGCCAGTATTTAAAAGCTCGACCCCTGATTTATAATCTCTAATCCATATAGCATGTCCAATGTTGCGTTGGTATAGTGTTAGAGTGCCCGCCTCGGTGCGGATGGTCGCGGATTCTTTCAAAGACAGGGTCACACCGAATACTTTAAATATGGTATTAATGGCTTTCTCTCCTTAGCACTCAGGGTTGCGGTGTTAGCATTACGACTGATTCGCTGGTATCGGGATAAATGGACCAGAAGTACTGGTAACCTTAGTTACCCATGAACCTGCGAACATAGCGTTAAACTTCACACCAAAAAAAACCCACTACACAACAAACAACTTGCGGTACATTTGCAACGGTGAATATTCTCATTGAGAAGATAACCTGTCGCTGTGCAAGAAACAGCCATCGTCAATGTATGCGTGCCGCAGTATAATCCAGAGCGATATACTAGTTTTAAGTCTCATTTGTTAAGATGTCTTAACCCTTTGCTGCATGCAAACAATCTGCACCAGACGACTTTGAAAACAACTACGCCAGACTTTTAAAATTTCAGCCAATTGAATATGTATTATTTAATAAAAATGAAAAACATTGCGACAAAAGGAGAAATTGGTAATTCTTGACAGTTTCTTTTTTTCTCACAACGTTTCAGAAGTCATCTGCTACATATCAATCAACATGCGTCTACAAGTAGGAACAGGTTAAATTGACTGAAAGACACCTTATATAGTGCGTTTGCATCTGATAGTTATACTTACACATCGTTAATCTAAACGAAATAAAGAAAAATAAGTCAAAGTGTCTACAAGTTCAGTTATGTTTTGATCGTTATTAACATATTTATGGTCTTATTTCTCGGTTGTTTGCGTTCTTGTTCAGAGCTGTATCCAGTTTTAAATAATAAAATTGTCAGACACTCTATTCATGATCGCATACTGAACAATAAGAATGATAACAATGTACGTGTAATTTTATTACCTCCCTTTAAGTGTTTTACAGCTAGATCGTCTTGCGGATGCGTATATAAGCAACTCTAGATGTTCTATTGAGAGGGTCGAGTCGCGATAGCTCAGTCGATAACGGTGAGGAATATCAATCCAGGGGTCGTAAGTCAAAATCCCAGAAAGTTCACATGTTTATTACGATGATTGACACATGTCATTGTGAAAAGCATATTTAGTCTTGCACAAATGAATATAATATTATGTGTGGCAAGGATGCCACTTCCATGGCAATATCTTTGTGAGGAGGACAGGTCTGAGAAAGTCGGGAATAACATGGTCGGTGAAGGAACCGCCCTGATATAGCTTAAATTGAAATTGAACTGGAATTAAATGCAGATATATCAATCAATCAATTAGGGGAATTGTACATAACATTGAAGGATCTTGTTTATTTTAATAGGGGGTTCTGCGCCGTTTTCAGCGTTATTCCAGTTATATCACGGCGACATTTCATTTATTCATAAACAAGCCATTACTAAGCTAGGACATATGCACATTGAGAGGAGATAACAGTATGGTAAAGGTGTGCACCATGAAATACCATATTTCTGAACTTGCGATGCAACAATCTGAGTGGCACAGTTGTTCAACTTTTAACACCGTGGATTACCCAGAAGTCCGGGTACTGGAAATGTATGAGGCGCTTTATACTGTCTCCCGGGGTCCACTTGATCTAGCTCAAAGACTACTTAATAATTCAATTTAAGGCAACACATGTTAGAGTCCAATTAAAACCCTTTTATAAATGTTGCCACGTGTCACACATAAATATTAACTAATGAACAGAGTTACATGTCAGCTTTACGATCAAGCTTATAAACTTTGGGCTTACAATCCAATTCAAACACTATATACCCACGTTCACAAAATAAATGCAGACAAACCTTTCAAGTTTTAAAACAACTGACTTAGTGTAGGCTATTGGGGTAGATCAGACCAGATCAGACCAGATTATATCTGCTCGTGTGTGTACAAAGTGTACATACTAACAAATGGACAACTTAAACGTAATAGAAAGTATGGGAATATGATCTAGAACTGCACTTATAAAGGACAATTCAAAAAATAGCGTAGGGTGGGCATGTGCCCTTTTAAAAACTATAACAAACTATTGTTGTTCTTACACAACCTACATGGGCAGACAATCGCCAACTTCCTGATGCAGACGACGTTTTACTTTTCTAGAGTAGACTACATTTGAAAGCTCTAGAAATTACTCGTCATGAGCCTATTTCCCATTTTCTTGCGATGTTTTCGATTATGTATTATATACAAGCTCATATTTGTCGAGATCCACCATATATGTTTTCGACTAACCCTCGCTGAATCAAATATATATCTTCAGAAATTCTTCAAAATACTAACTGATAGTGCAAATATTCCCTTAGTATTTTAAATATGATGCTTTGTATAAATATGTACATCAAGGGTTGCACATACTAGGTTCACACGGTAAACCGACACACACTTAACAGATATCGTTCTGATAGCACATCTCCCGGTTAAACTCCATATGTCAGTTCAACAACCTTCAGAGGATCGTCCGAAACATTGCGATGGATATTTAAATTCAACACCAGTCGGTCCTCTAGGGACTGAAAACACTAAATACATCATGTCTACCGAGCCTGTTCATGATTTGTCTATGTCTAACTCTTTTTGCATTTTATGTGTATGTTTACAGGCGAATTAAATGTGGTTTTGATAAAATTAGTGACATATAACACTAAACGCACCCATCGCCAGGCAAACTTAGTTAAATACCCGGACTGAAACACGAGGGACAGATAACGCTTAACGCCGGACCGTCAGGCTAGATGAGTCCAACACCCCGGATTAAAACCTGTCCATGACGTGAAATACATGTCTGCCTCTATGTGACATCATAGAGTATGTACAGTTGTTTGAATAGGCTGATCAGAACTTTGCGGTTTTCATCATATGTAATAAGTAAAGAATAATTAATTAGATATATGCAAATTGGCACTTTTCTGACGGATAGCACCCTAGAAGATGTAGCATGTCCTTACAAAATGGTAGTAATAACTTGACTTCTACGCAGAACAATGGAAACTCATTCAAACCATTATCTTCGTTGAGAACACTTTTAGAGAATGCTTTCAAATTTCCGCTGTAGAGTATAAAACAAAAGTATACATCACATACCACATTATTCTACGTCAAATAGTTCGTAAACACCCCCTTTTAACCGATATGCAAATGTGTCTTAAAGCTCCATTCTCACTGCGTCGGATTGGCGGCCCGGTACGTCCCGGATGAAGGTCCGAGGTAGGCTGGAAACCTTGTCAAACCGGGAAGACAACCACGGCGACACCGTAGAAGTTCGGGATGATCCGTAATGTAACCTGTTGTTTCGGCTAGATCCGGCAGACCGTCCCAGATGTTTAAAATTGTGTAATACAACCGGGAGACACCGGGAGAAATATTCAGTACCGGCGTGATCCGGGCATGTCTGGCACAATGTCGGTACACGCCAGTGCAGGAACGGGTCTCTACCGTGACTCTACCGTGACTCTACCGTGACTCTACCGTGACTCTACCGTGATAGTCCGTGTTAATGTAGTTTAGTCGGGAGTACTTCACGCATGATAGACGAACGGGGGCCAACGGGACTCCACCGGCGCATAACCGGGGCTATACCGGGTTGAACGGTCGGCAACCGGTACACGACCTGGTCACACCAGGTGATACCGGGATGGAAAAACTGGCACGACACCCTAAATAAACCGTTCAAAACCGGGTACTAACCAGGGTAATCCGGACCATGCCGGTATACCGGCTATCTTTCACCGGAAGATACCGGGACCAGAATAGGTACAGTGAGAATGGGGCTTTAGCTGACTACATTGGTTATACAAACTTTAGTGTATAGGCTATATTATTTTAATTCTTAAACGTTTGCACAATTTTTCCTTTCACGAAAAGTGCAAGCAAGACGTTCCTTTTCAGAAAGCCAAGACCTACAGTACTTTGTAATTGGGTACCTTGAAAACTAATTGCAAGTGTGACCAATAAGGACTGATATTTATTGATATTTAAATGCAATAAATAATGGATATCTTTAGTGGCCTCGTATCTAAATACCTGATAAGATACAGAGGCCGTTCAAAGATCAATCGAAAGGTAGGTTAATAATGTAATAGCCTGGTGTATTCACGGAACATGCTTATTCAAGGAAGGTGGTGAGATCATTTGATGTTTTGAACTGTTTGTAAGGTAAGCATCCCATTCGCTTTATATACATCCAACAGCCTATTGTTAAGTGTTTTGTCCTTAATCTTATCATACTCTTCCTCTCACATTCTCTCTCTCGTGTAGCTAACTGATTCAACATATGTATATCATTTATTATATGTCGACTTTATACGATAGTCGCACATAGCTTCGTTCGTTCCTACGAGTTTACAAATACATATCGTCTTGCTAGCGATGATCGCAGATAGGCCGAAGTATATCATCTCAGGGATCCAAATGATGTATATTTAACGTGTAATGTTTATATTATATATCTATGTCAACCCTTTTCCACATACAGCAAAACTTCAACCCATGACTGAAAATATATAGGTAAAAGTATTAAAACTATTGATAAATGGAAATACGATCTTGAACTGAGTTGGCTTATATTGTAGTAAACGGGAAAATTACCCCCCATGAGCAATGTTCTTCTATTGACACAATGATTTCAAAAGTCTTCTGCTGCAGATGCGTCAAAATGCAGTTTATAAAAAAATAAGTTAAATCTTTAAAGATGGTAGTAAAATTTAACATTTTCATACATAAATCAGACTACATAAGCATTCTTTGAAAACATTTAAGCAAACATCTGTACAGCTTCCATCAGTGGTTATGTATTTATTGAATACAGTAGAAAACATTACGACAAAAAGAGATATTGGTCGACAGAAATTTAAGCATCAACACTTGCTTGTACATATAACGTTGGGGCACACACATTTAAGCAATCAACAAATGATAGTATGATGGAATTCTTGAAAAGAAAATACTTTTAAGAAAGCAAAAATAAATCATCATGAGCAATTTCTCTTTTATCTACAATGCTTTAATCAATTATAATTTTTATGAATTCAGATTTTCTGTATTTCCCCCCCAGATGTTTTCAAAGTCATTTGTTGCAGTTTTGTTGTAAGTCAGAACGGATTAAAATATTTAATGAAATAATATGTAGACAAGTAATCTAAATAACAGACAATTTTTAGATACAAATCAATGCTACAGACGCATCAAAAGTCATCGGCATCAGATAAATAATTGCAAAGCAGTTTAAACTGACAATAAGAGAATAACAGATCATTTTGTTTAAATTGATTTTACATGTACACATAGTTTACATGTACACAGATTTTACATATACACATATTTTACATGTACACAGATTTTACAGGAATTTCAGTATTCTTAACCCTTACCAACCATCATCAATTCTGCAACAAACAACTTTGTAAACATTCAGACAAAATTATGGAAAATGTCTATCTACGAAATAGTAATTATTGAATACATTTCAATCATTTTGCACAACTGGTAATTTCTCGTAATGAGCAATATTTAAAGACTTCTTCTGATGTATCGGAAGCAGGCGACTTCCAAACAGATAGGGAGATAAAGAAAAATGTCTACTTTTCCTACAAAGATGTCAATTAATCTCAGAATGGCACTTTTTTACATCAATATGTATAATGCTTTCCTCCACACTAAGATAATTTCAAAGTAATGTGCTTCAAATTGGGTGTATGTGGAAATGGGTTGATAAATGCTTCTGGAATATTAGTGTGTCAGATATATACTTTTACATTTCAAAGTTTGAACTGTAAAGTTTACTTTCACAATTATTTAAGATATATATAATATCTACTACAATTTAGTTTTGGCCATTTTATGTAAATCTTGTATTTATTTTAAGATCACACGGGCCAAGAGACAATGTGATCTATTGTGATCATTCAGCCCGGCGTGCGTTCATTGTATTTCATTTTGTCAAAGCTTCTTCTCTGAAAACACTTGTCCGATTTAAACCAAACTTCAAAGGAATGTTCCCTAGGTGACTGTCAACAAATGTGTTATCATTAGTAATCCTTTAGTGTATATTGAACATTTAAATGCACTCAGCGTCTTATAACATTTTGTCACTGCAGATGTCTCCGTGTTATTTCAATCAAAATTGTTCCTGAATAATCTTTATTTGTTCTTTAGTAACTTTGAAGGGTAAACTTGACCTCAGATTATTAAAATAACATCTGGGTCGGATTCGCCAACCCCGAAACCCCCTATAATGTGGCATCGTTCATGATTCTAGCCCTTTTAGTTTTTTACTTTGTTTGACATATAACCCGGCTGGCGGCCATTCGGGATTTTGCCAATATGGCGGCCCCATGGGGTGCCTATCTTGGCGCCCTTTAAAAATGTAAACAGTACAGCATAGGCAACCTCCGGGCAAAATTTGGTGCTTTTAGAAGAATCTAAACCAAAATATCCCTAACACCCCTGACTAAAAGCAACCTGGCTGAATAAAAAAAGGGCTAACATGAACTTTTAACTTCAATTTACATCTCCTCGAATTTCATAATGCCAATTACAACCAAACTTAACAAGAATGTTCCTTTGGAGATCCCCTTTCTAGGATTTTAATTATATGTAAAACATCAGGAAAGGGAGAAAATGCCAAAAATTATTAAGAATCTTGTCGAATTTGAAGATATTAAGGTATAAATATTCCTAAGTGACCTTTTCAAAGAATGTTGAAGCCATATTGATTGGTTGAAAGATATGGCGACCAGGTGGCATCAGAAACGGGGCAAGATTACAACTTTTATAATTTCATTCTAATGAGAGTTCTTATCCGATTTCATCATAATTTAGCTGAATTGTTCCTTCATTGACACTTTAATAAAACGTTTAAGCCTTATTATAAGATGAAAAACAGGTGCCATCAGAAATAAAATGAACGTTAAGCTTCAAACGACATCTCCCCCGAGACAACTGGACCGATATTAACCAACCATCAATGATAAATCTTCCTTTAGTGGTTCTCTTTCAAATCATCGAAGATTCGATGCCTTATTACAAATGTCATTTACGAAAACGGTATTTCATTCACAGTCCTCTCATTGCAGTTCCAAACCGACTTCAACAATCTTTAACGGATTTGAGCAGTTACATATTGCTATTATACTCAGGTTATCCATTAATGGCCATCTTGGCATTCTGGTAATGAAAGTTCCTGTCTGATTTCAATATGATTTAAACTTTCCAACATACACCAAATATGTAGCAGACGAATTTAGACAAGGCTATCTAAATATGGACGAAATTAACTTTTAGCTTCAAATTACATTTCTTTAAACGATTGGACTGATATCATCACAAAATGTAATGTCCTTTATTGATAAGCTCTTTCATTTACAGTATCCACTCACTGCAGTTTCATTCCAACTTTTGATCCAATTACCCCCGATATTAGCACTTTCACATTTGCTTCTACACCATCACTAATGCAATCGATTTAGGGCCAGTTTGGAACTATTGTTTTAACCTTTGCGTGTTAAGTACTAAATATATAGCGGTCAGGTGAAAAACGCGTATGACACAATATCATCGTCTAGTCAATCACTTTGAAAAACGATATGTATGGCCATAATATACATGGTGTACATTTTTGCTACACTCTTTTTCCGATTTTGTTTCTTCGTTATCAAGTAGCACCTATAGATAATTAAGTAAGTTTGTGAGTTAGTAATTTAGTATAGTGATATGTGTATGTACATCAACAAAACAATAGTACAAAAAGTAATAAAAAAACCTCGGCACCATGTGCTTAAGTCACTTACAAAAAAATATGATTCAGAAAAAAAAAATATATAGTATATAGGTCTAGTTATATAATGTCGGAGATTAGGCAATGTGAATACGTACTGCAGCCACTGAATGTCGTACAGTAGGCATGGGACATTTAAGACACTATATCACTTATTGGTGTTCACAATCTGCATTACCAGAACTGTTTGACTAAATGAGCCACACTTTTTCTGATACATAGGATGATTTATTCTTCTATAGCAGATTACATTTGAAAACATGTGGAAAATAAGTTGCTCATCATGAGCTATTTATCATTTTCCAACGACGCTTAATATTATATCATACAGGCCCATATTTGTCAAGATATATCATGTATTTCCTACGATGTTTTTGAAGCAAACGTATCGGAAAAGGGTCAAATCAGGTAGACGATCAATGATATTAAATGAAAAAAGTTTAAACATCAATTGTTGAACTTTCTAGTTGAAATGACCTCGAGTTTATCTTGATCGTCATCGAGTATTTTACAAAGTACGTTTACTTCCATATTAACCCTCGTACACTAGCTGTGCTTAATCGAATCCATCTTAAGATATATTTTAAATACTAAATGAAATCGAAGGAGTTAATTTTGTGTTAAATATGTTGATCTGTATGTATATGATTAGTCGAAAATATTAGGTTATATGGTAACCCGACACACTTATCAGATATCGTTCTGATAAGACAGAACATGTCATAACAAATGTCAAAGTTTAAGTCAGGCTTACTTTGATCATATCAGTTTAACCGCTTTCAGAGCAATGTCCGAAACATTGAGATTGATATTGCTCAACTCGTGAGGGACAGGCACGACTAAATAAATCAATTTCATCCTCAGGTTGATATAATCATACTTGTAACCTGTTCCCCCTTTCTTCATTTTGGAGTTAAAATTGTATTGTTAGGTTAACAGGTAAATGTGATACAACGAGGACAGATAACAGTAAATGCACCCACCCAAAGGCTGAACTAGACAAAGAAATCCCGGAATGAAACCTGTTCATGAATTGAAATGCACGTCTGCCTGTAAACGATATCAACGAGTATGTAAATTTGACTTTACAGGCTGTGTATATGTTGTTTTGATATCTTAAATACCTAGGGAAACTTAGTAAGTAAACAAGGATTCCTTATAAGTATCAACAATTGGCACATTTGTTGGCGGATAGTACCCGAAATGGTAGGAGAAACTTGACATGAGTTCTACGCAGAAAACTGAACAGTTTTTCCGACCAGTATCTTCGTTGAGAATACTTTCGGAGAGAACCAAAATTAACATTCAGGACCAGATTATGCTACAGTCTCAAATAACCAGATTTTGACTCGATATGCAAGCTTGTCTCTATCTGACTTCGTTGATTATACGAACTTAAGTTTACAGGCTATATTCACATATACAGTTAGAGTATCATTTATCTAAAACATTTGTACACTTTTACCGTGCGCGACAAGTTTAAGTAATACTAGGGATAACGAACTGGGCCGAATTTGTTGGGGGATAGTAATATAGTACCCGATCATAAAAATAGAAAATATCTTTATAAAAGTCACATGCTTCCGCTACCCCCTTTGTGGCTAGATCGAAAACGCATTGAAAGTGTGACACCTTAGGAATAATGAAATACATCAGTAATTTATTTAGTGGCAGCTTATCTAAATGTTTTGATAAGACACAGAGGCCAGACAGGAGGAAGTTAATAATGTGATAGCCTAGTTTATGTACATAATTAAACCTGTTTAAACCAGGGAAATTTGAGAAATTAGTAGATGTTTTGAACTGTTTGTAACGTAAGCAAAACCATAGTTTATAGCAATTCAACTTATTATATCTAGTTCTCTCCCTAATCATAGTCTATGTATGTCAGGTTAGATAACTCATAAAGTTAAGGTCTATATCATCACTTTTTATTTATAACCTCAGTTTTTGATCTGCTTCTAAACGGACATAGTCAATGTCTTGACTGTTTGAAATGTGATGGGGATTTTCGGTGTTTATATCATAATTGCTCAAACATAACCTTAATAGATGTTTTCTGGAATACTGTGGATTTTTGGTGAGTTCTCTTCGATGTGGGCATTTGAGTTTACACTTTATAACAACTTATGAAATACGTTAGCTGTTGTCAATTGAATTTAGGGATGTCAATGCACATGATACATTTTTAACTGACAAGTTTTATCGTTAATGGTTATATCAACAGCGACTAGTCTGTGTTAAGATTCACATATCTATGTTAACCCTTTTCCACATACAACAAATCTGCAGCAGCGACTTTGAAAATATATAGGCAAACATATGAAAACTGTTTATTAATAAAAGTATGATATTGTTTGGTTGGTAAATAATGCTCATTAACAACATGTTCTCCATTTCTCTCTTCTGCTTAAGACGCGTCAAAAAGTTCTTCATGTGGGAAAAGTTACAATTGAGATCACATTTATATGTACATGTAGCATATTAGACCAATCCATAATAAGTCACAGTTACTTAATTTACAAACGGTTACGATATAATGGTATTGGTGTTTATTTATAAACAATGGAAATACATCTATAGTCACATGCCTTTATAGAGACTATGGGAATATTATTGCATACTGCACTAATATAGGACTAGTCACACAAAGTCTTAGGGTAGTCATAGAACTTTCTAGAGATTAAGTGAATATAATCGTGCACTCCACTTATATATAACTAGTCACATAAAGTCGTAGGGTAGTCATGTTACTTTTTAGAGATTACGGAAAAATAATCGCGCACTCCACTAATAAAGGACTAGTCACATTAAGTCGTAGGGTACTCATGACACTTTATAAAGATTATGGGAATATGATCGTGCACAGCACTAATACAGGACTAGTCACATAAACTATTAGGGTAGTCATGGCACTTTATAGATATTATGGGAATGTGATAGCGCACTCCACTAATAAAGGACTAGTCACATAAAGACGTAGGGTAGTCATCGATATTATATTTGAACATGGTTGCATGCTGCACTTATATAGGACTATTCACATAAAGTCGTAGGGTAGTCATGTTAATTTATAGAGATTAAGGGAATATGATTGCGCACTGCACTTATATAGGACTAGTCACATAAAGTCGTAGGGTAGTCATGGTACTTTATAGAGATTATGAGAACATGATCGTGCATTCCACAAATATAGGACTAGTCACATACAGTCTTAGTGTAGTCGTGTTACTTCATAGAGATTACGGGAAAATGATCGTGATAGCGTACTGCACTAATATAGAACAAGTCACATAAAGTCGTAGGGTAGTCATTTTACGTTATAGAGATTACGTGAACATGATTGCGCACTCCACTAATACTTCCTAGGGTAGACATGTTACTTTATAGCGATTATGGGACCATGTTCGTGCACTGTACTAATATAGGACTAGTCACATAAAGTCGTAGGGTAGTAGGGTAGTCATGTTACTTTATAGAGAATATGGGAACATGGTTGCGTACTGCATACTGCATATTGCATTCTGCACTGATATAGGACTAGTCGCATACATTCGTAGAGTAGTCATGGTACTTTATAGAGATTATGGGAACATAATCGCATACTGCACTGATATAGTACTAGTCACATAAAGTCGTAGGGTAGTCATGCTACTTCATAGATATAACAGAAAAATGATCGCGCACTCAACTAATAAAGGACTAGTCACATAAACTCGTATGGTAGTCATGTTACTTTATAGAGATTACGGTAACATAATCGTGCACTGCACTAATATAGGCCTTGTCACATAAAGTCGTAGGGTAGTCATGTTACTTTATAGAGATTACGGGAACATGATCGTGCACTGCACTACTATAGGACTAATCGCATACATTCGTAGGGTAGTCATGTTACTTTATAGAGATTACGGGAACATAATCGTGCACTGCACTAATATAGGACAAGTCACAAAAAGTCGTAGGGTAGTCATGTTACTTTATAGAGATTACGGGAACATAATCGTGCACTGCACTAATATAGAACTAGTCACATAAAGTCGTAGGGTAGTCATGTTACTTCATAGCGATTACGGGAACATGATCGTGCACTGCACTACTATAGAACTAGTCGAATAAGGTTTTACGGTAGTCATGTTACTTTATAGAGCTTATGGGAATATGATCGTGCACTGCACTAATATAGGACTAGTCGAATAAGGTTGTACGGTAGTCATGTTACTTTATAGAGATTATGGGAACATGATCGCATACTGCACTAATACAGGACTAGTCACATAAAGTCGTAGCGTAGTCATAGAATTGTATAGAGAGTATGGGAATATGATCGCGCACTATACTTATATAAGACAAATCAAAGATTATTGTAGACATAGGACCTTTTAAACACTAAATCACTTATTAGTGTTCTTACACAGTCGACATCGACCTTACGAATCACCCATTTCCTGATACAGACGACTCGTATCTCTTCTATAGCAGACATTATTTGAAAACTGAGCTTTTTATCCTTTTCTCGCGATGTTTACTATTATAACTAATGGATAGGCACACATTTCCTACCATGCTCTTCCTAAGATGTGTCTGAACCAGACGAATTGGAAGGTAGACAACCAATACTAATGTATTATCAAAGTTTAAAACTAGACTTTTTCTTTATCGTTGTATGAATGGGTACAACAAGGGTCTCAGGTACGTGGTATAACGGTAACCCATATCTTTCTGATAAGGCCGAACGTGTCATATCATAGTCCTAGTCTGGAGTTCCTTCCCCTTATAACTATCATAGGAAGTCGGGAACCAGACTATGTTTACACGAAAGACAATCAGTTTTCTTTTCAAAGTATAAATTTATCTGTGTTTGAGCTCTCGTATTTGGGGAATCTTTTCTGGTAAGATACATGTATTTGATTATGCCATGATTACCTTTCTATTAGCTACATATTTTTTAAATTAAGTTAACAGTCTATTAGAGTTGTGCTAGCAGACAGGAGAAAAGTGTGACGTCATTACCGAATTGAAAAAATTAAATAGCTTAAATAATGATAAGAGTAAATGTTTGTGTTTTTCCGCTAACTATGGTATGCAAACGCTATAATTTGAAAAAATATGTTTGAAAAAAATATTAATAGTAAGATGAATAACACCGGTTTGAATGAGGGAAACGGTCTCTACGTTTGGCAAGCTCCGTGGCAAAAAAATGTGTCCGGACCATCCAGAAGTCTATTTTTAAGTTGTCTAGGTTTTACCTTAGGTCGTCTCTTAGTGGAATGTAACTTTGAACTAGATAAGTGCTTCGGGTAGCTGGGTTCATTTCGTGTAAAAATTGACCGCCTCGGTGTAGTAGTGGTAGAGCAACCGCCTCAGATTAGGGAAGTCGCGGGCTTGATCCCCGGCCGGGTCATACCAAATACTTAGAACAGATGGTAATGGCTACCTTCCTTGGCGCTCAGATTTGCTGGGTTAGCATTACGACTGACTTGCTGGTTTCAGGGTAAATGGACCAGTAGTACCGGTAACTTAACAAAGGAAACTCCGTGATATAACTGAAGACATGTTTAAGGCGGCGTTAAACACCAATTAATTGTTGTGAAGGAAACTTACTGTGAAAGCTCAAACAAGTATATGTAAAAACAAACGCATAGAGAAATATTTCTAGAAGCCTAGCTACAGTAATTGCTCCATCGCGAAAAGTTATTTATAATGGTACGAGCGAGCATTTCTAACGGTGTGTGTTCAGATCAGCACGTACATATACTCCGTCTGATCATAATATATGTACAGGTTGCATGGTTCACGAACATGATTGTGTGCCTTTTCTCATTCATTGATCAAATTTAAAATTAGAGATAAAACATGCAGCAAGTCATTGGATTGAACCTGGGATCTCTCACTTTCTTGGCGGGTACTCTACCGACTAGGTTAACCGGTTCGCTAACATGTATTTATTTATTTATTGGAGTTTTACGCCTCTTTCAACATTATTTCAGTTATATCACGGCGACAGTTCACATATTCATGATCCCTGGGTAAACAAACCAGTACTAGGCTAGAAAATGTGCCTTGCCCAAGGGCACTCCACCATGACCGTAATGCCGCGACTGGGGATCGAACCCGTGACACCCGGTTTCGAAATCCCCGACGCTAACCACTGGACCACAGCGGATTCCTGTGTATACAAGTTCGTTACGCGACACAAACAGTTAAAGCTAGCAGTGATACTCGAAGAGTAGCTATTATGAATTAATGTATTTGGCCATGCCTCGAAGGTAATACGATGAACAGTTTGACACTCATCCATTTAAGAGCGTAACCGTTTGACATTCTTTTTTTAAAAACGAGGCGAGATGCGTACCGCCTACCTTATTAATATTCATAGTAATATAGTCCGCTTGAAATAGTGCAAACAGGGTCGGTACGCGGTACTGTTCAGAGATAACCTGAACACGAAAGAAGAAGTTAATTTTAGAAGAGGGCTATTTCTGTACTCGAATTCGATTTTATGTTTTGACTGTTCGCATTTAATTCAGGTTGCGTTGAAATGTGACCTCAGGGTTCGTTTTTCATCGTTCAAAAAAGATTCCTCGCAACATTTCAACACTACATTTTGATGATAAAGTGTACACAAGTCAACTGTTATAAAAATAACTCAGTTCATTGAAGCACAGATACACATTAAGCTTCATTGAACTGAGTGTGTTTTTGGACGGTACCCCTAAGGGTCTACAGTCATGTGCATTTTGAGAAATCGTACAACAATTGACTCCCCGACTATAAACAGAACTACAGTGTAAAGCTGGGAGCCAAAAAAGAGGGATTTTTTTAACCGTCAACAAAAAAGTAGTGTCAATTATCAGGCAATAAAACTGCATTTTCGAAAACCTTGGTGAATCAAGATATTTGAATATTGAAAAAATACTGTAAAAAGGAAGCATTAGTGGTTGAAAGTTGAAGTAGAACGTTTACAATATTGAGTTGAAGTTTGAATAAATATATTCATAATTAATGTATGAATATATACCAATTTCACGGGGAGGGTCTAAAATGCGGACGCGTTCTGCGGACAAATGCAATATAGAGTAAACTGCGGACAAATGCAATATAGAGTAACCTGCGGACAAATGCAGTATAGAGGGAAACCTAAATATAGAGGCCCCTCTGAGGGAAAATGCGGACGCTATAATATGTATGTGTATATGGTAAGAACAAATTGTTTGTTGAGTGCAATTATTATAGTGACGATTTTTAATTCTTTAAATGAACTGAACAATAATTGACAGTTTGGTACTGCAATTGTCGGCCCTTTTTAGATCTTGTTCATTAAAACAATTTTTTTTTTCGTTTTTAATGTTATGGTAGAAAAACATTTTAATTGTTCTATACTGCATTTGTCCGCAGTTTACTCTATACTGCATTTGTCCGAAGTTTACGCTATACTGCATTTGTCCGCAGTTTACTCTATACTGCATTTGTCCGCAGTTTACTCTATATTGCATTTGTCCGCAGTTTAACTTCTGACATAAAGTTTAAAGATTTTCTGTTGCATCATTATTGTCTACAGCCTATATACATTCAAAGGTCAGTTTACTATATTTTTCTATGTATATTCAAGTTGATATGTACTCATCATGCAACAGAATTTTCATTGACAAAATATGTCCCCAATTTTTCAATTGTTGAACATATATAGTAATGGGAAGAAAAGTTTGAATATTTTAACAAAACTGTACATTTTGACCTGTTGATTTTTTTTGCAAACTTCAAGGATTGGAAGAAATAATTGAAAGGAAACAATATCACAGGCTCTTTTTAAAAAAACTTTACCCAAATTTAAACCAATCTACAGCAGACAACTTTGAAAATATCTTTGCAAGCTCACTTTGGTACAGCATGTTTTCTATTTTATTACTCAGTTTACCGTAGCTCAGTCAGTAGAGACACAGGCTGTTAATCCAGGGGTTGTGAGTTCGAACCTCAGCTTGGCCTACATTCCTTCTGACATTTGACGTGACTACCACCAATGAGCTTTCAGACTATCTGGAAAAGCAGCCAGTTGCTTGGAAAGAATGTTGTGTGAAGTACTGGTATGAGAAAGCCAAGAAACATATGAGTAGTTGAACTGGCTGCCGTGATATGACTGAAAGATTGATGAAAATGGTGTTAAACCCCAATTAATCAATCAAACTATTTTATTACCTAATACTTTGAGACTTGGAAAACTTCCTCATCTAATACCCTTCTTCTCATTGTATACTAAATATGCTGAGTGTAGCCTATTTTTTGCGGTAAAAGTATAAATTTTGATGTATTTTGGTTGTATAAGAGAATTGGACATTGTTGGTTAAGTTACAGGTCAATTTGACAGAAAATCCACAGGTAAAATGTGTCTATCCTTGTAAGCCTGTGTGGCATTCTTAGGCTGATCCGGATCAATACTTTACGCAGAGTCCACAATGTTGGTTTGCTCACAGGACTGCTCAATTAAAGGAAAATCTAGTTAACCCTTTCCCTCATACGACAATTCTGCAGCAGATGACTTTGAACATATTTTGTCAACATATAGAAAATCTCTATAATTGAATGGATAACCTATGACTAAAAGTGGAAAACATTGTGGCAAAAGGAGAAATTACTCGTTTTGAGCAATTTATTCTTTTGTCACTATGTTTTCAAAAAGTCGTCTGCTGTAGAAGCGTCAGAAGGCGTCTATATGAGGGAAAGGGTTAACACTCTGGAAGCCGCATGTTTTACTTGAGCATGTTGAAACTTCCTCAGAATATTTGCTTGTATGATATCTAGCCTAAGTTCGAATATGTGTCAGATCCAGTAAAGAACTAGGTCACTTAGCCAAACACTATAGAAAAATCTTATTAACACGATAGACACTGCATTTTTGTATTGAGCAGTTTGAAACCTTGTCAGAAAGTTTGTCTTGATGATAGGCCAATTTCAAATATTGGTTATTTTGGATAAAACATTAGGGCACTAAGCCAAGTAGGAGGAAAATCTTGTTAAGACTCTGGAAGCTGCACTTTTAGCTTGAGCATGCTAAAACTTTGTCAGAATGATTGTTTTTATTAAATTTAGTTTGAATATGGTTAATGTTTGTTAAAAAATTAGGTCACTATGCCAAGTTGTAGGACAATCTTGATTTAACACTTAAGAGACCACAATTTTGACTTTAGCGGCTTGAAACTTTGTCAGACATTTTTTCTTGCTTGACGATATACAGGCCAATTTGGACATTGGTCATGTTGAGTCAAAAATTAGGTCCCTTGATCAAATTTAAAAATATTTGTTAATGGTCTGGAAGCCATGTTTTTAACTCTAGCATGATGAAACTTTACCAGAATGTTTATCTTGATGATATCTAGGCTAAGTTCGAATATGGTCTGGTTAAAAACTAGGTCACTAGGCCAATATTGAGAAATATCTTGTAAACACTCTGGTCACCACATTTCTCTCAAATGTTCCTTGGGTGACTCTTTACTAAGAGTGTTAAAATTAAGTTGATTCTTTAGATACTATAGATAATAAATAGCTTTGCTACTGGTACTATTTTACCCTTTCTACACTACAGACACCTGTTGTCTAATCTTCAACAGATGGATGGTATGAGAAATTTCGACAGTTTTCTCAATGTTTTCCTCAGACGTCAATACTTTTAGTCTCATCAATACAGATTTACCAATATATTTAGTTAAACATTTTCAAATCATCTGCTGTAGAGTTTATCCATGTGATAAATTACCTATCACAAATGTGTTTGTTTATCCAACTGTATCTACCGTCTACAGTTCAAGAGTTTTTGTTTATCTAACTGTATATACCGTCTACAGTTCAAGAGTTTTCGTTTATCTAACTGTATCTACCGTCTACAGTTCAAGAGTTTAATTATAGATCTCTGGAAATAAGGTTAACCCTGTCTTAAATAAATATTTGAACTGTATGCATTTCTTCTTTTTTGTTTACATTTTTTGAAATTATGTGACTTGTTTTGTAACTTTCAAAAAAATGGAACAGCTGACCATCTTTTTCCCCCTCATACAATGGGTACCGTCCCACAGCACTTTCAGTGCTTTGATTATAACAGTTATGTACATTTTATCTCAACACGGTTTGTTTATGACATCCAACCTTTAAATACATTCCGGAATGAAAATGTACATGAACGGCTCCGTTTTTAAAATCCTGAAATCTTGGAGAAAAGTATAATTTGTGAGTGTGGGCTCTTGGGTAACATGTCTGTGGTTAATCCCAAACCCATTCAGCTTCTTACTTTTAAAAAATCGATTTGAACTTTTGAATGAGTTTTCTTCCCCCTGGATAGAAATGCCACTTTAATCCCTTGGAATAAAGACCATGCAAATGTTAAATGGAACGTCGATCGACATAAATGAAAACAGATTGTATATCTATAAATAGATTAGACAGGTCAATCTTGATCAACATTGTTATTTCAGGATGAGTATGTCCATTTTAAACGGTGTCTCAATTGTATTGAGATATCGCCTGTTTTTAAATAAAATGAGGACTTATGTTAATTCCGAAAACATTGGAATTTATATTTTCATATATATTGAGAAAAAGGTTGTCATAACATCCTTTTTTCACAAGGTTTCAAAATGGTCCCCTCTCCTTGCGCACATAAACGTAGACCATGCCAGGATCAGAATACAGAGTTTAATCTTCACATGGAGGCGAAATACACATTGACAGCAATACATGTTGAAAATCACTATAAATGAAAGTATAGTTATTAGAAAGATTTGAAACATTGTGATAAAGGGAGACTCTGTTCATAATTATATGAGCAATATTAGCAGTTTAAACTTTTGCCACACTGTTTTCAAAACTCAACGGCTGCAGGTTTGTATACGGAATATGGCTTTAAGTTGAATAATGGATAAAACACCGTCATAGGAAAATATAAGATAAATATCAAGTTTTATTTGTGTTTGAAAACACAGAATAAATTTATAATATGTGCTTCAGAAGCTGTTTTCTCTTTCGCTCGGGATTTCAATTAATTCGTACTTCATTCCCCCTTTAATGAAAACCTCGGGTCTTGAGTTCGGCTTGTTTTAATCCTTTCCCTCATGCAACAAATCTGCAACAGACTAAGTACTATGAACAACACAACTTTGCAAACAGGAGTAAAATATTTTTGAATAAAAGGAAAAAGCAAATTTGTTCTTGTGTGTAATATCTCATTTGGTCAAACTGTTTTCAATTGTTTTACTCGTATGCTGCGTGTGGGAAAGCGTTAATAACGATATTGTATCAGTGCTCAGCGACAAAAGTGGACAGCACGTAATACAGCGCGTGTGTCAATTAACTCCTACATATATAGTTAAATCTAATATTCTAGAGTAAACGGAGGAAGTTTAAAGAAAAATTGGAAACATGCAGCTAGTCCTTGGATCGAACCTTTGACACCTCGCTTTCGTGGAGAGATCTCTATCTACTAGGTTAACCGGTCCGCTAACATGTATTATTTGTTAAGTTCGTACCGCGACACACACAGCTAAAGCTAGCAGTAAGACCACGAAGAGCAACTATTAGGAATTAATGTATTTCGTCTTTATCGGAGCCTTTTGGTATTACAAAAACGGTGATTTTGTAATGATATATTTTTATATCACACAACACGATGATACTACGACAATACTCACTCGTGATGAATTTCTTTGCCCTCGCCGTGCAGAATTAACTATTTGGCAAGCATACTCTGAACAGTTAGACACTCCTCTATTTAAGCGCGTATCACTTACGACGCGAGATGCGTACCGCCTACCTAATTAATATTCATAGTAATAAAGTCTGTTGAAATAGTGTCGGCACGCGATACTATTCAGTAACCCGAAAACGAAAGAAGAAGTTAATCACATCGATATCCTTGTGAAAATGTTTCAATAAAAGAAATTCATGCAATACTTCGATGATTTAAACGGCTCATAAAGTAAGTATAAACACCAGTCATTTTAAAAATGAAATGTATTTTTGATATTTGTTCTCTCGAATCATTTTATGTTACATATAACTCACGTTATGGGAGAAGGGTGGGTGGGGGATGGTATTTCTGTACTCCATTGAGATCTTATGCTTTGACTGTTCACTTCGCATTTAGTTCTGACTCCGTTGAAATGTGACCTCAGGGTTTGTTTTTCAACGTTGAAAGAAGACCACTCACAACATTTCAACTTTACATTTTGATAACATTGATCAGTGTTACACTGCTCATAACGCTTTTTGTCTTAAAAGTATCACGTACGGACCGCTGCCGTTTAAACAGCTCACAAAGCTTTTTGTCTTAAAAATATCGCTTGCGGACCCCGGACCTTCAAACATCTCATCAGCCTAATTTTGTTTAAAGTATCGATTGCGAACCCCTGGTCTTTAAACAGCTCATCAGGCTATTTGTCTTAAAAGTATTTCTTGCGGACCCCTGGCCTTTAAACAGCTCATCAGGCTATTTGTCTATAAAGTATTGCTTGCAGACCCCTGATCTTTAAACAGATCATCAGGCTATCTGTTCTAAAAATATCGCTTTCGGACTTCTGGTCTTTGAACAGCTCATCAGGCTTTTTGTCTTAAAAGTATCACTTTCGGACTCCTGGTCTTTAAACAGCTCATAGGGCTATTTGACATAACAGTATCGCTTGCGGCCCCTACCCTTTAACCAGCTCATCAGCCTATTATCTTAAAGTATCGATTACGGACATCTGGTCTTTAAACAGCCCATAAGGCAATTTGGCTTTAAAGTATTGCTTTCGGACTCCTGGTCTTTAAACAGCTCATAAGGCTATTTGTCTGAAAAGTATCGCTTGCGGACCCCTTACATTTAAACAGCAAATCAGGCTATTTGTTTTAAAAATATCGCTTGCGGACCCCAGGTATTTAAACAGCTCATCAGCCTATTTTTGTTAAAAGTATTTATCAATTTCAGAACCGTATCACTTGCGGACCCCGGGTCTTTAAGAAGCTCACCATGCAAACCTGTCATGTTTTCATGCCATGTGCCCTTACATCTGCCCACGCAAACTACTAGTATATATAATGAACCTTTAAATGAATACATCCCGGATATATCACAATGTTATCCCTTTCCAAAATATAACAAATCTGCATATCTCAAAATTAGGAAAATAAATTGACACAAGGAGAAACAACTCATACTGAGCTTTACGCCGTTCATCCTGTTGTTACCATGTTTTCAGAAGTCATCTGCTACATATATGCTTCAAATTGCATCTCCATGTCAGAAACGTTTCAGCAGGGACTACTTATACGTATTAGTCCCATGTGTTAGGCACCGCTTTTCTTATTGTGTTCAAGTCATTATTCTTGAATAAAGTTCTGTTCTATATTATTGTTGAACCAATTAAATCAGTGTAGCTTTACGGCCTGGAAGCGCCTTACGTAAATATAACAAAGCCCTGCCTACCATTGGGCATCATTTGCTATTTGATGAGTGGTGTTCTATTTTTAGAAATGATTTGTTTGTTTGTTTGTTTGGAGTTTAACGCTGCTTTCAACAGCATTGGTCATATCACGGCGGTCAGTGCACCTACCCATTTTTTCCTGGCTTTCCCACACCAGTACTTACACAACATTCTTTCGAAGCTACTGACTCCTTTCTCACATAAATCAGAGGTGAGAGGAAATGGGAAAAATCGCCCGAAAGAATGTCGCCTCAACCGGGTATCATTTTAGAAATGATACCATGTGTGTATGAAAAGTCACGCGTTAACTCTTTTCTGATGGGATTATAGAAATGTGTAAAGTTATCTCTCATTTTGACACCTTTCTGCATATTTAAGATGTAATTTATGATAATAATCCTAGAAAAAGTAGATACAGTGCACAATGTAGACTTAGATCAAACTGTACGGATTTGCAGCTGATCTTGTTAGATACATTGTTTGCAGATAAATAGATAGATTTTCTTTATTTCCTCCATATTTGAAGAGTTAGTACATTTCATAACAAACATTACAGAAGTGAGAACATAAATAAATACATATATACACACACACATATAAACCTATATATATATATACACACATATATATACACACACACATATATATATATATACACATATATATATACACATCCACACATACATATACACACATACATACACACAAACATATACACAAGCATACGGAAAGTCCTTGAAAACGGGGAAACAAAAAGGTTATTTACAGTAGTACAATTTACATGCAGTCAAAAAAAAAAAAATATATATATATAGTCCAATTCGTAAATCTCCTCGGACGAAACGAAACTCAGAGAAGACATATATGGACAGGTGTATGGGACACGTTTAGGAGTAAAACATAACATTTGCATGTAATGAATACAATGATCAGCCTGTGCATTCGGGCATTCTTATCATTGTCAACACTGTTCGTTACCCATGAAACAGTACTTATATCAAAAGCAAGTCTTTACCAATGTGGTAATTTGATAGAATCACTCATGATGATACAAATAGCTGGATACCAGGGGAATAGGCTTAAAATATAAATCACTAACACAGTTGATTATATATAATCCATACTCACAAATATTCGCTAATTTTAAGGACTTTCGGGTCCTCAAACTGTTCAGTAATACGCTGTTAACGTAGCATACGGGTACATGTTAATAAGTGATGGCTGAAAGAAAACGCATTTATAATAAATGGTGATTCTTATAACAGCTTATTTGTTCTACTAACCAGGATTTATAAACCTTAACAAGCTTGACATCTTGTGTAGTTGTATTAGAGTAACCTTGAAGCAAAGTACCCTTATATCGGCTGTTATTTGTAGGGACGGGTAACCTGATATTATTTCTGTTTAGGCATTAACTGACATAAGGCGATATACGACTTATTACCTAAGGCAGTATGTAATCTGCACCAGAGGCGATCTTGGTGATTACTGTTATTTATACAAAATAATACTAAGTGTGTGACTATATCATCTATAATAATATGGCATTTGGGGCATGAAGTCAAATATTTGCGAGAAAATAAGCGTCCAATAAGTAAAATTAATGTTTTACAGTAAGGGAGATAATCTCGATATAACTGTGCAAATCGCCATGCATTACTAGGCGTGTACTCGCTGTGGAATAAAAGGTATTTAGTTAGAGTTTCGTCTCCTATTAATCTGTTCCTATATTCTTCATTTGTATGGTCAGTTATTGCTCGATTTATGATTTTCTTCCATAATGGCAGTTTAAGAAATGTCGCGCTTTCCGCAAAATCTAACAGATATTTAGTAAGTTTGTATTTCCCAAATATACGATATATGTCTGGCATGAAACCGAGGGCGTTTCGAGGTGAGTTTAAGAATTTTACAAACCTTTGAATGAAAATGATTTTCAACATTTTAGTTTCTGAAACATAGCAAAGCTGACCGAAGAACAAGAGTTTCCTTTTGTCAATTTCGTATTCTAATGGACGCATTGCGATGGAGCTAAGAGCGACAATTGTTCTAGTTGAATACGGGAGTGATTGCATATGTTTGATGCACTGACTATGAGCTTTTTCGAGAAAATGAATGTGTTGTTTTGTCATGTCATTCCATAATTCACATCCGTATAATGCCGTAGGTAGAACTATCGAATCATATAAACGTTTACAAGTTAAAGGATGTAGTCGTTCGGTGTAAACATGAATATCTGCAAAACTAAAGTATGTTTTTATAATCTTAGCACAAGCTTGCGACACAACACCATCGAGACTCAGAGATTTATTACATTCTATACTAGCAGACAGTTGAAAAATGGTGACGTCATTTCCAAATGAAGGGTAATATAGAATTGAAATATAATGATAAGAGAATCCATGTTTGTGTTTTTCCCCCTTTACTACCTTAACTAGGGTATGGAAAGAGTGTAATTTGAAGAAAAAAAAATATATATATATTTTATAGTAAGATGTATAAAACCGATTTCAGTGAGGGAAACGGTCTCTATGTTCGGCAAGCTTCGTGGCATAAAATATGTGTCCGGACCATCCCGAAGTATATTTTTAGGTTGTCTAGCTTTTATTTTAGGTCGTCTGTTAGTGGAATGTAAACATGACCTAGATATGCGCTTTGGGTAGCTGGGATTGATTCATTTCGTCTAAAATGTACTGCATCGGTGGTGTAGTGTTAGAGCATCCGCCTCGGGTGTGGGAAGTCGCGGGTTTGATCCCCGGCCGGGTCATACCAAATACTTAGAATATATGGTAACGGCTACCATCCTTGGCGCTCAGATTTGCTGGGTTAGGATAACGACTGACTTGCTGGTTTCAGGGTAAATGAACCAGTAGTACTGGTAAATTTCCAAGGAAACTCCGTGATATAACTTAATACATGATGAAGGCGGCGTAAAACACCAATTGTTCTGAAAGCTCAAGGTCGAGTGGTTAGCGTCGGGGATTTCGAAACCGGGTGCCCCGGGTTCGATCCCCAGTCGCGGCACTACGGTCATGGTAGAGTGCCCTTGGGCAAGGTACATTTTCTAGCCTAGTACTGGTTTGTTTACCCAGATATCATGAATAAGTGAACTGTCGCCGTGATATAACTGAAATACGATGAACAGTTTGACACTCATCCATTTAAGAGCGTAACCGTTTGACATTCTTTTTAAAAACGAGGCGAGAAGCGTACCGCCTACCTTATTAATATTCATAGTAATATAGTCCCCTTGAAATAGTGCAAACAGGGTCGAATTCGATTTTATGTTTTGACTGTGTTTTGTCTTGGTCGAGACAATGCTCATCCGATTGTATACAGAACATCCATCTTCAAGTGATCTCGGTAGAATTCAAAACTCAACTTGGGTGAAAACATAGAAGCCAGACTTCTCACCCGATCATCTTCATGACAGTGAATAAGAACATGCATTTACAACAAACATGGTTTAAGTATAAAACTGGCTAACGTGCGTTCAGAAACTAAGTCACTAGATTAAATTGAATAACATATTGTGAACACTCGATAGGTCACATTTCTCTTACTTTCTACATGGCATTTTATCAGAACATTCATGGCTATCAAGTCTCAGTCGTGTTTTTTGTGGAATAAGAAATGAAGTCATACAAACCTTGTAAGTACTCTAGAGACCTCATTTCTTTTAAACAATTATGTAAGTTCCTAAGAACATTCAACTTCACAAAATCTCGAACATGTTAAACATTGAGTCGCAATGAGTCAAAAACAAGGTAACTAGTTTAAAATTTAGACAACACGTGTAAACACTCTAGAGGCCACATTTGTCATACAATTTTCATGAAAGTTTATCTGACTAATATTCGCTTCCATCGAATCTCAGTCACGTTTGAAACTTGGCCAATGGGATCCAAAACTATGTTACTAGGTCGAATTTAGGGGACACATTATGAATACTCTAGATACTCTCTTTTACATACAATCGTAATTGTAGTTCAAAAGAATATTCATATACACCAAATATCGGTCCAGTGAAAACCTGGGTCATGATGGGTCAAAACCTATGTTACTAGTTCAAATCTAAACCAAACCCTTGTGAACACTCTACAGACCACATTATTCATCCATTCTTCATGTAAGTTCATGAGAACATTCGTCACCATCAAATCTTTGTCAAGTGAGCCCGTCCGTGGAAAATAGTACAAGTGGACATTTTTGAACAGTGTCAGTTCAGATCATTCTGTACATATGTTCCGTCGAATCATAATATATACAAATATAACAAGCTTCTATATAAGTAATATTTGAACAGTGAATATCTTAATCAAACTGTGCACAGACTAATCTGGAACTACACTATTTACCAAAGCCAACATACACATTTTCCCATTTAGCCGAGCCCCGGTAGCTCAGTCGGTAGCTAGCGACGCGGGCTTTCAATCCAGGGGTTGTGAGTTCGAACCCGAGTTAGGACAACATTCTTTCCGACAAAAGTCACTATGACAAGCGTCTTTCGTTTTAGTGCGAGAAAGCCATGAAACACATGAGCCGTGATGTGACTGTACAATTGTTGAAAACGGCGTTAAACCCAAATTAATCATTAACGGGCACATATAACTCTTATATGTCGGACAAAACCACAAAACATACAAATCTACATGGTATGCGTTTGTATTAATCTCTCGTTATTAACCTCCATTTCAGGAAGAAGTAGCAAACTACGGATGCGTATAACTTTATCATGGCTTCTCTGTATGAAGGATCTGACGAGATATACAACCAAGACTGTGATGTTTGTCTGTCGAATGATAAAACATCGGAAGCCATATCATATTGTAATATATGTTGTGAGTACCTCTGCCAGTCATGTGATATGGCTCACAGAGGGTCTAGGGCCTCGAGCGACCATACAATTCTGATAGGGAGTAACATACCATCAGTATCTACGAGGAAACAACCAACGCTACCATTTATGTTCTGTGGTACACACAGAACATCGGTACTCGATACTTACTGCTCCACTCACGATGCGGTAATGTGTCCTGCCTGTAAAATGACGAACCATGCAACATGTAATACAAGCACTGTCTCAAAACACAGTGCCAAACTCGATGTTGAAAAGGAGCTTAAGGATGTCGCTAATCGTCTGAGAGACTTGACAGTTAGATATGACGACCTTACAAAGAACAGACACACTGATAAATCAACTGTGATGTCGCAAATACAAGATTGCCTCAACAACTTGCAACGATACCGCAAGGATATTATCGACAAGCTGGATAAACTTGAAAAGAAAATGTCTTCAGATATCCGACAAATTGAAGAAACGTTGAAAGAAGAGATCGATGGTCACGTGACGTTAGCCGATGAGATTTTACACCAAATCGGGGATCTGGACAAATCTTTGTCGAAATGTGAAAAAACGCGGGAAGATGACGTCATATTTGTCGGGTCTAAGAAAGCGTCTTCACGTGCAAGTGAATATGGTCTTATTATTGGTAAAATCCAGAAAGAAATTTACCCAATAGACATTCGTTTTCAACCCAATGACGTATTATCCGACATGATCCAGCAGTTACAATCACTGGGCACTGTCGGTAGCAACCGACTAATTGATTCCGGTCCAAACGAGACATCTATACTGAACATTTCTGTGAAGGGGAAACGGGCAATAGATGGGATGTCAAATGAAGTATGGGGATGTACATTTATGCCTGACGGGCATGTTGTACTCGCATGTGGCGATGATGGTCTTAAATTGTTTGATGAAAACTTCCTTTTCAAGACCCAGTTACCCATTAGATCAATAGACGTGTCTACTATCAATGACACTGACGTCATAGTTACACAAGGTTATCACAAACCACTCCAGCGGGTAAGAGTATTTCCGAGGATGAAGGTGAAGAAGACATTGAAGATGGATAGAACCTGTTACGGTGTAGATGTTTATGGTGACGAGATCTACGTTACCTGTCATGATAATCCCGGTAATGGTGAAGTACGAGTACTCAACATGGACGGTATAGTACAGAGAAGGTTGGGCGTGGAGAACGGTAAATATATATTTACAAGGCCTAATCGTGTTAAAGTTAACAGAGGCGCGACTAAGGTATACGTCTCTGATGGGTACACTAACACTTTAACATGTTTGAACAATCATGGTCACGTGATATACCGGTACTCTGACACAGATTTGAAGTCACCGCAAGGAATGTATGTGGATGGAGAGGATAACCTGTTAGTGTGTGGATTAATGTCTCACAATGTACATATGATCCGAGATGATGGTAGACAAGAGAAGATCTTGTTATTAAAGAAGGATGGGATACACAAGCCATTGTGTATATCGTTCAGACCCAGTGATGGTTGCCTAATGGTTGGTTTACATCCGGAAGCTAAAACTGATCAAAAGTTGATCATATTCGGTACTAGATAAACTCATGAGTGTCCCGGATTGACATTTCATTTGTCTTATAACAAAACCATGACTTCAAAGAAACGTCGTTTCCTATGTGTCTACGTACTAAGTACAAAGCTTAAAAAACAAATGACAAAGTTGTTTTTTCTATAATTGAAATAATTACGGAAAAGTAGGAATTATCAATAATTTGAATTACCTTCTTTTCCAACATTGTTGACAATTCCCATTTGATTATGTTATGTTAGCCATAGATAGATGATAGCAGGCCCCGTATTAATGTCTCAAAGGTGTATTCGAGTCAGTCGACATTTATAAGTTGTGAAAAATATTGGTAGTTAAGATCAAACTGTGTATTTTACTTGTATTTGTATTGTCGGCGTCTTCTGTTCACTTAGTCAACATAGCATGGGACATTTTATCTATGGGATCACGTGTGCGGCTTCCGTTCTTCAGACGCGCCATATACGTTGTTTACGACTTCAAAGTGTATAGGGTAGATCCTGGTCAGACTGTATATAGGTTAAGGCTGATCTGGATCTTTACTTATCACAAAGTCCATTTTTATTGCAATCTAGAAAACATTCCAGTAGACTATTTGTATTATCTGTTTAGAAGTCACCACATATCTATGTAAAACAATAAGGACTCTGAACATTAATTCTGTTAATTATATCTAATTGATTTTAAATTACTTGAAATATTTTTATTTAATAGATAATAACCATTTTTTAAAGCAATTATGTAGTTAATATTGTAAAATAAGCTTTGTATATAAAATACTGTCATTTTTTACTGCAATTACTTAAAATCTTCATTTTACTAAACTGTTATCAACCAATATCTTTTAATTTTACATTTAAATGGGTATAATTAATTGTTCAAATTGTTAAAGACAAAAGTTGGCTGTGTCGCACATTTTAACAGTGAAGATTTGGATGAGCCTTATCGTACCCGTAGTCTCATCACACACCAACCACGGCTTTCTCTGATATGGTCCTGTCACACGTTTGTGTGTGAGAGATACGTATTAGTTGCGTATGAAAATTCATAAATCAATTTTCATACGCAAAAAAGGACTTGAAAATACAGAATTGTTGGTATACTTACCGTATTGAACCTATGAGTAGCGTATCGTCAGCTTATGTCCAGCTTATTACCAGCGTAGTCTGCGTATGGCTAGCGAATGAGTAGCGTCTGAACTGCGTATGTCTAGCGTACCGCTATCACGTGACAAAGTGCCCATATAAGTCCACGAAGAACTGTAGAATATCTAGAAATGGGATCCTCTATATACACTTTATCAAAACGCTGGCAATACGCAGCGGATACGCTTGCCATACGCCAATTATACGCTAGTTGTACGTTATGTATACGTTACTCAATCGTCGGGCATACGCCAAGATGTCTATATACGTTGCAGATACGTCAGACATACGTTAGAACTACGTTACTCATGCGCCATCAATACGATAGCTGTACGATACACCTTCATGCTAGCGTATGTCAGCGTATGACCAGCGTACTCTACCTATGATCAGCGTTCCTCTAGCGTAACTCGAGCGTTTTCAGTGTATGCCTTGTGTCTGCTTTGCGTATAAACCATAAGTCGGAATACGCACAAATTGTTTAGGCATGCTTAAAAAAAAAACGGTTCTGCGTTGCCGTATGCCAGCGTATGCCAGCGTATGCGACCGTGCTTGAAACGTATAAAACCTATGCCTAACGTACTCCTAGCGTATGTCAGCGTATACCAGCGTATTCGTGATATTTTTCATACGCAACAGTGTGATAGCGCCATTAGCGTACAATTAGACAAGTCACAGATATAATTTCGTAAAGAAAAATGTAGCCCCATCTGTAATTTTAATGATTACTCTTTATGCAAAACATTTACGCATCATTCTGATTAGGATCTACACGCTTTGCTATCTTATTAATAGACCATTTCAGTTGCATATGGTATGATATAAAAATAATGACCACGCTGCAGGAATGTGCGGGTTGAGTCCTTATATCGTCATATTCATACGAACATGCTTTCTCCATCATATACGACTATAAACAGTGATATGAACGTCTAAGACCTCACTGTAGGCTTGAAAGAAAAGACGATTTAAGGACTTTTACACGTATCAAAGTATTAACAGGCCCATCTAAGTCCTCACTGTTCGCCTTAAATCCAAGACGTGTTTGTTTGTTAATATATTTTACAGAAACTTTCATCATAACACACATGCATGTATACATACAATTTAGACTTTAATATACATACGTAAGCACATGTTTCTAACATGCTCGTCTGGATCCTCATTATTCGCTTTTTAGTTTGTATGAGTTTTAAGATTGTGTTTGTTCATTATATAGAAACCAACATCACAAGACATATGTATGCATATGTATAACTACAGTACGAACAATTTGGACTTAAGCATGTATTCACAGGCTTATCTGAATCCTTACTATTCGTTTTTGAATCTGTTTGTGTTTATTAGTTAGTTCATTGCACAGAAACTAACCCGTACAACCCATATAAGGTATAGATATTTTCATTGTCGGTGTTTTGTTATATCCCTTATAAAGTTCGTGTTATATATTTTTGAATATATTTGTGTAAGTTTTTAGATACATGTACTACTGAATAATGCTTAATAAACAGTGTATGCTTACAATGTTGATATTCTTTATTTTGTTAATGAACTCTCTTGAAGATATGACATGTCTCTAGTTGTATTTACACAATTCCCATAAAACCCTGTCGTCGTATACTTTAAATAAGGAGTAGCTGTTTGCAACAACGTTGTGTTCATATACCTTATTAAGGCAATGTACCAATCCTTGTGTAGGAAATGGACAACTCGTTAGCCGAGTTATAACCGCTAACAAAACCTAACGGCTGACACTACTCTAATACTGATTCGCATCAGGAACAGTTTGAATTAGAGACTAGGGTTCATCACTAAAGATAAACTCTGTTTAGTCGTGTTTCTCGAGGCGGTTCTTATTTCACAAACTGTTTCAAACCAGGAACCATTTGAACACGAGGTCCGAACCTTACCCTTCCCATACTTTATGTCGTTGACATCATTCTCGAGGAGGTCACTCTAACGACTACCCCATCGAGATAGTACTTATTTCACAAACTGTTTCAAACCAGGAACCATTTGAACAAGAGGTCCGAACTTTACCCTTCACATACTTTATGTCGTTGACATCATTCTCGAGGAGGTCACTCTAACGACTACCCCATCGAGATAGTACTTATTTCACAAACTGTTTCAAACCAGGAATCATTTGAACATGAGGTCCGAACTTTACACATCACGTACTTTATGTCTTTGACATCATTCTCGAGGCGGTAAATCTAACGACTACCCCATCGAGATATTACTTATTTCACAAACTAGTTCGAACCAGGAACCATTTGTACAAAAGGTCCGAACATTACCCTTCACATACTTTATGTCGTTGACATGATTCTCGAGGCGGTCGATCTAACGACCACCCCATGGAGATAGTACTTATTTCACAAACTGATTCAAACCATAAACATTTGAACAAGAGGTCCGCAATTTACCCTTCACATATTTTATGTCGTTCACATCATTTTCGAGGCGGTCGCACTAACGGCTACCCCATCAAGATATTACTTATTTCACAAACTGATTCAAACCATAAACATTTGAACATAAAGGTCCGAACATTACTCTTCGCATACGTCATGTCAATGACAATCATCGGAATAAATGTTGGCCGTGCCAGAATTTAAAAGCTCGACCCCTGATTCATAAACGCTTATCCATATAGCATGTCCCATGTTGCGATGGACCGCCTCGTTGATATATTGTTAGAGTGCCCACCTCGGTGCAGATGGTCGCTGATTCTTTCCAAGACAGGGTCACACCAAATAAATATGGTATTAATTGCTTTTCCTCCTTGGCACTCAGAATTGCGGTGTTAGCATTACGACTGATTCACTGGTATCGGGATAAATGGACCAGAAGTACTGGTAACCTTAGTTACCCAGGAACCGCGAACATAGCGTTAAACTTCACACCAAAAAAACAAAACGCACAACAAACAACTTGCGATACATTTGCAACCACGGTGAATATTCTCATTTAGAAGATAACTTGTCGCTGTGCAAGAAACAGCCATCGTCAATGTATGCGTGCCGCAGTATAATCCAGAGCGATATGATAGTTTTAAGTCTCATTTGTTAAGATGTATGAACCCTTTGCTGCATGCAAACAAGCTGCAGTAGACGACTTTGAAAACAACTACGCCAGACTTTTAAAATTTCAGCCAATTGAATATGTATTATTTAGTAAAAATGAAAAACATTGCGACAAAAGGAGAAATTGGTCATTCTTGACAGTTCCTCTTTTTTCTCACAACGTTTCAGAAATCATCTGCTACATATTAATCAACATGCGTCTACAAGTAGGAACAGGCTAAATTGACTGAAAGACACCTTATATAGTGCGTTTGCATCTGATAGTTATACATACACATCATTAATCTAAACGAAATTAAGAAAAATAAGTCAAAGTGTCTACAAGTTCAGTTATGTTTTGATCGTTATTATCATAGTGATGGTCTTATTTCTCGGTTGTTTGCGTTCTTGTTCAGCGCTGTATCCAGTTTTAAATAATAATATTGTCAGACACTTTATTCATGATCGCTTACTGAACAATAAGAAAGATAACAATGTACGTGTAGTTTATGCAAAGCGACACAATATTACCTCCCTTTAAGTGTTTTATAGCTAGGTCGTCTTGCGGATGCGTTTATAAGCAACTCTTGATCTTCGTATATCCCGAAAGTTTGTGTTCATGTCACTTGGCTCTCTGTTCGTTGACGTGTCTGATAAACGGTTCTTTTCCATTAAACTTTGCCCACGTACAGACGCTTTTGTACGTCTCTGCAACACACGACTTTTGTAAACATTATTGCAAATCGAAAAGGTGCTTATTCTGAACAATTTCACCATTTGCTATATTGTTTTTAACTAGGTTCAGTGGTTACACTCATTTTAAAACAGATTTTTAATATCTGCAATGCAATGTTTTCAAAGACGTCTGCTGCGGCTTGTTTCTATGCGGTAAAGGATTAATCACAATGATCAGATTCTCCAGGAGAGGTACGATGTAGAGGTTTCCGTCACAGTTAGTGTGGAAGATGCTGGGAGCCAGGGGCGTTAATTCATATCATGCTTTACTGTTCAAACTATCTGATGAAAGTGTAAGACTCGACTATACACTCCGCAGTATTGTATATTATTTCTTCATCAGTCGTACATGAAATACTTTAAACGTGGAAGTAATGTTTTTTTCTTCTTAACGCTCTAGATTGTTGGATTAGCATTATTACTGACTCGCTCGTGTCAGGATGAATGGACCAATATTTCTGGAAAATAAAAACTGGAAAACCGTCATGTAACTGAAAAAGTGTTGAAACCGGCGTAAATCACCATACCAAGAATCTAAGTTTAATCGGTTTACAAGTGTCTTCCGGTACCGTAAGCAAGATCGAGAAACTTGAAAGCTGGATAACATTGGCACTCCACTGTACAGTGTTGATACGAAAAGACAACTACAAAGAAGCTGATAGAACAACAACACCCACAGGTTTTTTCCGAGATGGGAGACATTTAGAATGCATGTTGAATCTCCTTTGACCTGTGAGTACGTTTTGGTAGTGTTTCACTGCGGGAAAGTCTTGAACATCCAATGGGGAATTGAGATTCAAAAGAACCGTTCTCTGTGAAAACCAACGTTATTACACATGCAGAAAGAAACTACCATATCTGCGCATCAATGCTAATCGATCCGAATGGATACTACTTGTAAGACGTTCATTGAAACCTTGTATTTAGGGGGAACAGTGCAGAGACATATTAGACTGCTCGGATGCGCCAGTTGAACTTGGTCTACGCGTGTCACAAATGCATTATGGTTGGTTTTCGCAGAGCTACGCGAAAATACTCATCATAAGAGTTATCCGTCCCAACCAGATTTATACTGTAAACGTATTGTCTTTATCATTGCCCAGATGTTTTTGGTTCTCGGATAATAGTTGAATAGAGGTCGTGTAGCTTAGATAACACGCCGATAGGGAACATCGCACAGTCTTACCGTATGCGTCGATAGTGCTGGTGGAGACATATCTGCTTTCCGTTCAATGAAGCAACTTGATATACGTACATGTAGCTCGACGTTTGACACGCTTCGACCCAGAGGTGCAGTAGTTATAAATTGATTGGTGAATTGGCTAACTTCAATTTACGTACAATTTTATTTAACGCAATGCTGGTACCACAGTGCAAGAGAGCTCTCAGTGTTTTTAATAACGATTGGCAATGCAATTCAGTCACACGACTTGAAAACCAACAACCATATATCAGTTCAACCGCTTTCAGAGCATGGTCCGAAAAAATGCAATGGATATCAAAATTCAACGCCAATCCGGTATTTCAGCTAAAGTACTGAAGGAGTGAACAACACTAAATACATCATAGCTACCGTTTGAACATTTTCACCACTATTTTTAGCTGTTTGTAATTAATATGTACGGTTAGGTTTACAGGCGATGTAAATGGGTTTTCTATAACATGGGGAATGATAATACTAAACGCCTCACCGCAAGGCTTATCATGATTTGAAATTCATGTCCGTCTCTACGTGTAGTCCCACCTTTAACTTTTATAATTACCCTTTATTTAAAACATTTATGCATTATTCTGATCAGGATCTACACGCTTTTTCATCTAATAGATAGACCAGTGCAGTATCTTTTGGTATGAAATAAAAACACTGACCACGCTGTAGGAATGTGTGGGTTGATCTGAATCTAAACGGGTCGCAAATGTCTAAAGGCCTTATATCCTGTGGCGGGGATCTTATTAGTTTGTGTATCAACACATAACGTAAGTGGAAATGATACCTTTTTCAAGGCATACTTTCTCGATTATATACGACCATAAACAGTGATAAGACAATATGTAATATAATAAGCCCTCACAGTAGGCTTGAAAGGCAAGACGAATGGGTTAGTTCATTAAAAAGATATTAACCCCATACCACACATAAACACTGTAAGAACGATTGAAGGACGTTAATACGTATCCAAGTATTAACATGCCCATCTGAGTCCTCACTGTTAGCCTTGAAGCCAAGACGTGTTTAATAGATTATACAGAACCTAACATTATAAGACACATGCATGTATACAAATAGTACGAACAATTTAATGTCTTTTATACGTATCCAAGTATTAACAGGCCCACCCGAGGCCTCACTGTTTACTGTTAAGCAAAGACGTGTTTGTGTGTTTATAGAGTATACAGAACATACACTATAAGACACATGCATGTATTCAAACAGTACAAACAATTTAATGACTTTTATACGTATCCAAGTATTAACAGGCCCATCCGAGGCCTCACTGTTTACTTTTAAGCAAAGACGTGTTTGTGTGTTTGTTTGAATACAGTAAGAAACATTTGGACTTTAATATACAAACATAAGTACACGTTTTAACAGGCTCGTTTTGATCCTCTTTGTTAGCCTTTAAGTTATTAGGTATTTTAAGATTTTGATTGTACATTAGATAGAAACCAACATCATATAACATAAGTATGCATATGTTGCACTAGTTGCCGTTCTGCTGAGTTTTTACATTCCGGCAGCAAACCATAGTTTGAGATGTCCCGTCCTTGCTCCTGTTTTAGGCAATTCAAACGCTCAGCTCCGGCTGACCCATTGCCTTTAATCAGATCATCTGAGGCATTGGCTTGAACACATTGTTTCGGGACCCCTTGCTTCAAAATAGCTTTTCAGGAACTTGTGCTATAAGCCTCGTTTGTCAATCCCTGGCCAAATCAGCTCTCAGGGATGTCGTTTGGGAACTCCTGACTTTAATACAAGGCCTTAATAATATAAATCCATATCATATTAACATCGCTTGCGGACCATTAGCCATTGAATAACTTTCCAGAACATTTGTCTTTTAAACATTGCTTGCTGAACCCTGGCCTTACAACAGTTCTTTGGGAGCCCTGTCTTTGTTTTAAAATATAACTTGTCGACCCCTGCTTTCTTTTTGGTAACAAAGTCGTACCTTTCTTAAGTTGAATTTCATCGGGACTGTGATTTATTTCTTGCTAAATGAGAATAAATAAGTAAAAACATAGGTATTTCTTATTGCATGATCACTAATGCAGTCAATGTTTTTGCATTCATACGTCTTTTCATATATTTGTATCTCAGTCACCGTATCGAAACTGTCATATATTGTCATATCATCTGCGCGCGCACATTTAAATCAATGCATTCTTTCGCCATAATTAAAGGAAATAACCCAAGCTTAACCCTTTCCAAAATACAACATATCTGCTGCCTAAAGATATTGACACAAATGAGGAAACTCTCTATAAATGAAAGTATAGAAATTACAAAGATTTGAAAAAAAATGACAAAGGGGTAAACCGCTCAATATTAGCCGTTTGCCACATTGTTTTCAGTCACTGCAGGTTTTGACATGGGCATATAGCGACAAGGGTTGAAGTCGAGATATACATAAAAATTGCCAAAGAAGATCAAAGGTATCAATCAAGTTATGTAAGTGTTTAAAACATAGAATAAATACATTATATGTGCTTCAGAAGCCGCGTCCTCTTTCGCTGGGTATTTCAATAATTTCGTACTTTGTTCCGCCTTTAATGAAAACATCGTAGCCTGGAGTTGTGCGTGTTTCAATCCTTTCCCTCATGCAACAAATATGTAACAGACTACGTGCTTTGAACAACGAATCTTTGCAAACAGGATTCAAATGTTATTAAAGGGAAAAAGAAAGAAATTGCTCATTGAGATTTATATCTCCTTATGTGAATTTTATTTTCAAAAGATGTTGTATCAGTGCTTAAAAATCAGCGGTGAGGGGAAAGCATGTAATACAGCGCGTGCGTCAAAGATCTCCTTCATATTGTTCAAACGTTCCGCCAATCTTTATAATATGCTAAAATACCTTTAACTTCTCACATATTGCTTATTTCCTTATCAATGAATGTTTACTATTTTTTGTCATTATTTTTTTGTTTTTTTCATTATCTTCAATTCACTATGTGTTTGTATATATTCATGCCAGTTCATTTGTATATCTGTTCCATGTTTTCTCCTCATTTTTATATGAATTTGTGTGTCATTTCTTTTTTATAATCTTTAAAATTTGAGGAAATAAAGATTTATATAAGATTTATATAAATATATAGCACAGTGTGGGTAAAAGTTCATACATATGTTGAAGGGTGTGCCCACGCCTCAGCAAAAATGACCCAAGTTATATGCCATTTAAAATGACATTAATTTCAGTGACAAAACTCATAGTAAAAATGATTAGATTCATCAATACGAAACGGAAAACCTATACTAGTTGAGTGCTTCAGAGATAAAAAAAAAAAACCGATATCCCGGAATGCTCCACTTACAATAATGGTATAGATATGAACATATATTCAATTTCATTTTTACATTGAATAACATAGCCACAATAAGGTTTGTTGCAAAGTATCTCGTTAAAGCATTTCATGTTAGAAAGAAATTTTGGGAAAAATAAGGATACATTCAATGAAGTATACAGTTTTATGCGCGACAAACATTACCACTTATTAATTCTGTTCAACCACTGACACATTCAACTACTAATCCACCAACCCGTTTATGTTACCACCCACCAAAAACCATCTTACTCTCCCACTCACTCCACACAATAATTCACTCACTCACTCCAAACACTCCAACACACACACATTCATTCACTCCAACACTCAATAAGCCATACACATACATTCACTCACTCATGCTCTCGATCAATAACACATTCATTCACTACAACAGTCAATCAACCACACACAATTATTCATGCACTCACTCACCCTATCATAAACCCGTTAGCTCCATCCCACGTTCACACTCACTTACTCACTCGATCTCTCACTCACTTACCCATTATTGCACTCACTTACTCACTCAAGCACTCACTCACGCTCAAACTTTAATCTAGTCATGCGCTCATTAATTGAATAACTATCCAATAGCTGTTTGTAAAGTTCTTATTCATATGTACAACTCTTTAAAATGACTACATTTGCCTTACGTTTCGTTTTGGAAAGGCAATGCGATCATCTTGGGCAATCATACAAATGCTTGATGATGGAAATTCTGAAACATAATTATTGCTCCCTTTACATATTTAAATAGAGCTTAAAGCGACTGACCTCCAGATACCCAACTGTCGAAAAACAATAAAATTTCCAAGAAAATAAATGTTATTTTTGTATTTGGGGTATTAAAATATGATAACTGACATATTACATACCCCTTTAATCGGTGAGATTTTCTTGTTTTCGATACTTTTTCCATCGCAAATTCTACAGTTTATAAATAGCTTTCGATGCTTTTAATCTCATTCATCACGTGACTTGAAAAGTCGTCACGTGAATTGAATTGAAGAGTCGTCACATGACCGATAGGACGCATGCGCATTAAATGAAACATTTTTATACCATGAAGGTTTTATGCAAAATCACGAGGAGCTCATGCAATCACAAACAAATCTCTATGATTACTGTCGTTCGACTCCGCCAAACGTGTAAATTGTGTATAACTGTACACGCCTGTCAGAGTGAACCGTTATATAGTTATATCACGTGATCGTTGCAGGGTGCCCGTCTGAAGGATTCGGTGTTTTTTTTAAATAGGAAACCCCTTCATCGGGACAATTGAAAACGACTCAAGTTCACTTTATTGATAAAAAAAGATACATTTTCTACCCTGGTTTTACTTGGATAACCTTCTTTTTTTTTTTTCGTGCCATCTGGATTTCAGTCGCTTTAATACTGTTGTAAAACAAATACGGTAGACTTCATTAATGAATAGTTTGAATTGATAAAATCAAAATAATTTGATGTGAGGGTATCGAACATCTAACAATACCTATATTTTGTCTGAATGTATATCTTCAAACACTGTAAAGCTAACTTGTATGTTTATGATCATTTAACTATTTCAATATTTAAGAATATATCTCAATAATTGTTTCTGTAATTTAACTCATTCCAATTGTGTTATTCATATTGTATTATTTGTAAATATTCATGTAATACATACTTGAATAATGAAATTGATTTGAAAAAAATTGAATTGAATTGAATTATAAAAAAGAGCTAAAAAATGTATATTAAACATAGAGTTTTGAAAAATACAAACACAAAATTACGAAATGTTAGAAAATAGGTCAGATCTCGACCGATTAATATAGCACATGTATTCCGTCATAATAAGGGATTTGTACTTTAGTACTTCTTCCCTTCATTTAAAACATGGACAAATACTAGATGGAAATGACGTCGCTGTTAAAACAATATGTCCGTCCTCGGGTCAGAACCACGGCAGTGGATCTATTTGAATAACCGTGATTATGCATCAAAGGAGTGACACCTAAACTAAAATTTAAAAAATATTTATATTCTTCCGCCTTGGGTTTAGGAAGTCGCGGGATCGATACCTCCGGGTCATTCCAAAGCCTTAAATCAAATGGAAATAATGGCTGCCCTTCTTGGTGCTCATGGTTGCGGGGTAAACATTGGTTTCAGGATAAATGGATCAGTAGTACTGGTAACTTACCAAGGAAATGCCGTGATATAACTGAACAAAATGTTGAAAGTTGCGTTAAACTCCAATTGATCAATCAATTGTTTAATAAGTAATGTATTAAGAACTTTGAGGAGTTGTAAAAGGTATCCATAAGCGGAAATAAAAATAGAGACGAATACATTACACTGTTTTCAGTCTTATAAAAATAAACAAAAAGGTTGTAGGTCTAAAAGATAACAGCTGTATCTTGTCTGTCATCTGACAGTCCATCAGGTAACTTTCCAATGCCATAAAGGTAGAGCCCGAAATGCTTTTGGTTGAAATAGTATGTCATGTATGGCCATTTGTCCTCCAGTGCTATGTATGATAGTGGAAAGTTTTGCCCATTGCTCTCCTTAGAATCCTGCAAGGCAGTGGAATATGCTTTTGTTTTTTGTTTTTCCTAATCAAAGAGTATATTTCAGATGTTGCCAGGGGAACAATGCCACAGACAGAACATTCAGACCGTCTTTTGCGGCCATATCATTTCCTGGAAAGTCGACATGTGCTGGAACCCACACAAAGTTAATACGTATCTTATTTATTTGGCACTGATCTATTTTCAATGAGATCAGGCCTTAAGATGCTATTTCATAGGTTAATCGATTGTAAGGCAGATAATGAAACAGAAAATATAGCAACTATGTGTGGTTTGTCAACAATTGTCCAATTAACGGCATAATGTATTGCAGTCAGTTCGGCAGCATAAATAGATAACTTGTCTCTGAGTCCTTTTGAGATTTTAACCTTTTCGGGTGGGATCAACATTGCTGCCTCAACCGTCTGATTAAGGTCCTTACTACCATCTGTATATATTTTTAGTTGCTCAGCAAATTTGAGGAGAAACGATCATTTGTGATCTCTAAAACTCTTGGTGGATGATCATTCTTATTAAACCTCAGACTGAAGGGCATGTCGACTTCAGGAAAGGGGTAGCATGAAGGGCTACTCCAGAAAATATCTGAAATATGCTACATTGCATTCATGAATTTGATTCTTCGGCCAGTTGTGGAATAGCAGCTCCATATCGACGTTTTGGTTGCTTGTATTTGTATGAGACAAAGAATCCGGTTCATATGATAAAGCCTTTATGTGTACATATATATATAAAGTACGGACACTTAGGACTTTAACAAGTCGACTCCTATTTACAATAACAGGCTCGTCTGAGTCTTCACTGTTCACTCTAAAGCCTAGACGTGTTTGTTTGTTTATTATACAGACATTACTATCGATAAGACATTTGCATATACACATACAGTCTAAACAATTTGGACTTTGGCTCGTTTGGGTTCTTCCTGTTCGCTTTTACGTCTCTATACATGTACTTGTTTGTTCATTAAACAGAAACTAACATATAAAGTAAAGATGTTTTTATTGTCGGTTTTGTTTATTACCCTTTACATATTTTGTGTAATATAATTGTGTATTATTTTTTTCTTACATTTAATATACATATGCTACTGATTAATGCTTAATAAATAATGAGTGCTCACCATTTTGATAGAATTGCTTTTTATAATTGACTCCCTTGAAGACATTTCTCTGGTTGGGTTTGCTACACAATACCCGTATAAGCCTGTCGTAATGGACTTTCAGTAATACTCAAGTGATACTGTGTGTTTGCATGTAATATCCGCTTGCATGGAGTGTGTTTGCTTGTTTGTATGGTCTTTTACGCCGCGTTCAACATTGTTAAGTTATATCACGGCGTGTCCTGGGTTAGTTACCAGTAATACTGGTTCAATTATCCTGACACCAGCGAATCGTGAGTCGTTAAGCTGAACCCACAACCACGAGCATCAACGAGGGAAAGCACTGACTACCCTTTGTTTTTAAATCGTTAGTATGACACGGCCGTGGATCGAACCTGTGACCTGCTGCACCCTAGGCGGACGATCTATGACTACATCACCGAGGTAGTTCTTACATGTAGTACATATCTAGATGTACTTTCTTACAACAAACTGTAGTGTAGTTTCCACAGTTGATACTACATACTACTACTTATATTCCATTACCGGATTCGATATATCACTACATCACCAAGGCAGTTCTTACGTGTAGTACTAGATATACTTTCTAACAACAAACAGTAGTGTAGTTTCCACAGTTGATACTACATACTACTACTTACATGTAGTACATATCTAGATATACTTTCTTACAACAAATAGTATTGTAGTTTCCACAGTTGATACTACATACTACTACTTATATTCCTTTGCCGGATTCGATCCCCAGTCGCGGCTCAACGGTTATGGTGGATTAATCTTTGGTAAGGCACATTTCATACACGTAGCCTAGTACTGGTTTATCTAGGGATCATGAATAAGTGAACTGTACTTCTGCGACTACTCATATCCTTTACGTGAACCCATGATCGAGACACATTTGAGATGTCCCGCGAGAAAACAAACATTGTGCAAAAAGTATCGACACGGATCAGCCTAAGCATGCCGCGCAAGCTAACCCGGACAGACACCGTTCGCCTCCTGTGGATTTTCTGTTTCAGGAGTCATTATATACATCTATGCCCCTGTGAAGGCATGTGTCTGCTGGGATTAGACTGCGCAGATTGTGCAGGCTGATCTGGGTCGATATATTACACAGATGCCATAATGTTGGTGTTATCGTTGGACGGCTCATTTATCGTTTTCCACATACAACATAAGACAATTTTGAAGACCACAAAGTCATCAAAGTAAGCTTCAATCGTTCTATATGAAACACAGCGTGTGTGGTTTATACAGGTAAATAGTATAAACTAGTTGTGGTAGCAGCCAGCAGAAACATTGTATCGACATTACCAAATGTGGGGGAATGTAAAATTGAAATATAGTTTAAATAATGATAAGAGAGCCCTTAACTTGGGTATGAAAACAGTGACATTTAAAATATATATTTTAAAAACATAAAAGTAAGATGTATACAGAACATCTATCTTCATGTAATCTTGGTAGAATTCAAAACGTGTTCACGTGGGATGAAAAACTAGATCACTAGCTCAAAAGTTAAAAACAATAACTTTTGAACACTATAGAAGCCAGATTTCTCATCCGATCTTCATGACAGTACAACAGAAAACGTATATTTCGCCATATATATACGCCAAGTTTAAGAAAATCTTGTAAACACTCGGTAGGTCACATTTCTCTTTCGATCTACATGACATTTTATCAGAATATTCATCGTTATAAATTCTCAGTCATAGAGTATATCGAAATTAAACTAAATCATTACAATCTTGTGAATACTCTAAGAGAGCTCATTGTTTTATTCAACCATCATGTAAGTTCCTAAGAAAGTTCAACTTAACAAAATTCACTCGGACAGATTAAAATTCGGTTACTTTGAGTCAAAAACAATGTTCATAATTTAGACAAACCTTGAGAACACTCTAGGGGCCACATATTTCATTCAATCCTTAGAAAATTCATCAAAATATTTGCTTACATCGAATCTCATCGAAACTTAGTCACATGGGGTCTCAAACTATGTCAACAGGTCAAATTTAGGGGAAAACATTGTGAATACTCTAGATACTCCCTTTTCATACAATCTGGAGGTTTATAAGACTATTCATCTACACCAGATATCTGTCGAGTGAGAACCTGGGTCATGATAGTCAAACACTATGTTACTAGTTTAAAATTTAACCTAACCATGTGAACATACTACAGATCACATTATTTATCCGTGCTGCATGACATTTGTCAATATCAATTCAATTCAATTCAATCCTTTATTGGCAAATATCGACAAAATTTGTCTTTGGCCATTTACAAATCGGAAGAATATGGCTTAGACAAAAAAAAAAAAAAATACATATACAACTAAACAATATATCAAATAAATAGTATTTAGTATATCAAATGAAAAAGGTACACAATAAAATATGTTAGGGAACTAACTTTCTTACGTCATCGCGAATAGCATAACATTCAGAAATATATCTACATAGATTAATTAATACTTTCTGCTTAGAACTAGACAGTAATTTAATAAATTTACTTATGTTGGGCCATTGCATATTACCAAGATGTTTTTGTCTGATAACTGAATATTGTGGACAACACAACAGAAAATGATATTCATTTTCGATCAAGTTGGAAGAGCAAACTTTACAATGCCTCTGTTCTCTTGGAATACCATTAAAACGACCAGATTCAATTTCTAACTTATGTGAGCTTAATCTAAAATACTTTAAGCCATTTGTTATTCGAAATAATATCCAGATAACTTTCATAAGAGAATTCTTTTTTGAACTTAGAATATAATTCTAACTTTGGCGAGTTATTAATTGACATATGCCAACTTTGAATAAATTGATCATATATTCTTCTTTTAAAGATTGTAAAATAATTACAGTTTCTATCAAAATTTAATCTAATATGTGTAAGGCCCAGATGATCAATTATTGAATTAATCTTCTTTGCCCAACAATTAGTATTAATTGTATTACATTGATCCCAATATGAGTCATATAAGGGAGAGTTTATGTTCGACATTATCTTGCACCAAAACTTCAAAGAACGCTGTTTACAGATAACAGATAGAGGCAGTCTTCCAAATTCACCGTAAACTGCGTTATTTGGCGTTTGTTTTTTAACACCTAGTAGATATCTCAGAAAACGTAAATGCAAATTATCAATATCTTTGAAAGTGTAGACACCCCAGACGTCTGCACCATATAATAAAATAGGATATCAATAAAATATCAACTGTTGTCAAATGAACACGACCGTTGGAAAAGGTACAGGTTGGCATTTATTGAAACTTCCGATCACCATGTACCGACTCGAAGGTGTAGTGGTAGAGCGTCGGCCTTGGGTGCGGGATGTCTTGGTCTCGATCCACGGCCATATCATACCAAAGGCTTTCAAAATGGTAGTAATGGCTGCTCTCCTTGGCGCTCAGGGTTGCGGGGTTAGCATTACGATTGACTGGCTGGTGTCAGGATTAATGGACAAGTAGTACAGGTCACTTACCGAGGAAACGCCGTGATATAACTGGATTCTTTTTGAAACCACGTTAAACATCAAACAATCAAGATGTCAATCAGATCAACCTGTACAACGCTTATGTCAGTAATATTTTAACACTATATCTTGATGCACGAACTGATCTTGAACCAGCCAGCGTAACGCATTTTCCATTGATCGGCTCCTTGATTGATCATTGATTTAATCCTTATATCTCAAAACAAATCACAGAATGAACAATCTGCATGATATCCGTTTGTATTAAGCTTTCCTAATTAACTTCCATTCTAGGTGGAGATAGCAAACTACAAATGTGTAGACATCATCATGGGTTCTGGATCCCAATATCTGTATGAATGATTTTGCGAGAAATACAACCAAGACTGTGATGTTTGTCTGTCGAATGGTAAACATTGGAGGCCATATCCTACTGTAACATATGTTTTGAGCACCTCTGCCCGTCTTGTGATATGACACACAGACGGTCTTAACCGACGAGAGACCATACACTACTGACAGGGAGTAACGTACTATGAGTAACTACGACGATAACGCGAACGTTACCATGTATGATTCTGTGATACACACAAAACAACGTTACTCGAAAATATCCAGGAAGACTTTTTGTATTATCTGTTTATGTGTCACGGCATATCTATGTAAAACGACTAGGATCAAGCTAACTCTGCATTTTATTAACTTATTTTTGTTTTGTTTTTGTTTGTTTTATTGATAACAAACCACAATGTTTGATTGCATATAGATCTACTTGACATATTCATATTTAACAATACCCATGTGTAAAGGAAATTATCTTGTTAATCAAAAACTATCATTTTTACTGCAACTTCCTGAAATTTTAATTTTTCTAAACTGTTATAAACCATTATTTTATAATTTTATATTTCATTGAGCATAATTAATTGTTCAAATGGTTATAGATGTGTGCCACTTCAGCCAAAATTGGATTGTGTCGCACTTTAGAACAGTGAAGATTTGGGTGAGCCTGTGTGTACCCTTAAACTCACAACACACCACTCTCTTCTCTGTTTGCGTACATTAAGACAAACCCGTAGTCTCATCACACAATATGGCCTTCTTTGTTTGCACACATTTATACAAACCTGTAGTCTCATATCACACACCACGGCCTTCTCTGTTTGCGTACATTAAAACTAACCCGTAGTTTCATCACACACCACGGTTTTCTCTGTTTGCGTACATTTAGTCAAACCCGTAGTCTCATATCACACCACGGTCTTCTCTGTCTGCGTACATTTAGTCAAACCCGTAGTCTCATATCACACCACGGTCTTCTCTGTCTGCGTACATTTAGTCAAACCTGTAGTCTCATATCACACCACTCTCTTCTCTGTGTGCGTACATTTAGACAAACCCGTAGTCTCATATCACATCACTCTCTTCTCTGTTTGCGTACATTTAGACAAACACGTAGTCTCATCACACAATATGGCCTTCTTTGTTTGCGCACATTTATACAAACCTGTAGTCTCATCACACACCACGGCCTTCTTCGTTTGCATACATTAAGACAAACCCGTAGTCTCATCACACACCACGGCTTTCTATGTTTGCGTACATTAAGACAAACAGGTAGTCTCTTCACACACCACAGCCCTATCTGTTTGTGTACATTAAGACAAACCGGTAGACTCTTCACACAGCACAGCTCTATATGTTTGCGTACATTAAGGTAACCCCATAGTCTCACCACACACAATGGTATAAACGGTTATAAACCATTATTCTATATGTTATACTTCAATGAGTAAAATTAATTGTTCAAATTGTTATAAATGTGTGCCGCTTCAGCACTTTAGAACAGTGAGTATTTGGGTGAGCCTGTGCGTACCCTTAGTCTCACCACACACCACGGTCTTCTCTGTTTGCGTACATCTAGAAAAACCCGTAGTCTCATCACATACCACGGCATTCTCAGTTTGCGTAAATTTAGACAAACCCGTAGTCTTACTACATACCACGGCATTCTCTGTTTGCGCACATTTAGACAAACCCGTAGTCTTACCACATACCACACTCTTCTCTGTTTGCGTACATTAAGACAAACCCGTAGTCTCATCACATACCACGGCATTCTCCGTTTGCGTACATTAAGAAAAACCTGTAGTCTCATCACACACCACAGCCGTCTCTGTTTGCGTACATTTAGACAAACAGGTAGTCTCATCACACACCACGGCATTCTCCGTTTGCGTACATTTAGACAAACCCGTAGTCTCACCACACACCACGGTCTTCTCTGTCTGCGTACATTTAGTCAAACCTGTAGTCTCATATCACACCACTCTCTTCTCTGTGTGCGTACATTTAGACAAACCCGTAGTCTCATATCACATCACTCTCTTCTCTGTTTGCGTACATTTAGACAAACACGTAGTCTCACCACACAATATGGCCTTCTTTGTTTGCGCACATTTATACAAACCTGTAGTCTCATCACACACCACGGCCTTCTTCGTTTGCATACATTAAGACAAACCCGTAGTCTCATCACACACCACGGCTTTCTATGTTTGCGTACATTAAGACAAACAGGTAGTCTCTTCACACACCACAGCCCTATCTGTTTGTGTACATTAAGACAAACCGGTAGACTCTTCACACAGCACAGCTCTATATGTTTGCGTACATTAAGGTAACCCCATAGTCTCACCACACACAATGGTATAAACGGTTATAAACCATTATTCTATATGTTATACTTCAATGAGTAAAATTAATTTTTAAATTGTTATAAATGTGTGCCGCTTCAGCACTTTAGAACAGTGAGTATGTGGGTGAGCCTGTGCGTACCCTTAGTCTCACCACACACCACGGTCTTCTCTGTTTGCGTACATCTAGAAAAACCCGTAGTCTCATCACATACCACGGCATTCTCAGTTTGCGTAAATTTAGACAAACCCGTAGTCTTACTACATACCACGGCATTCTCTGTTTGCGCACATTTAGACAAACCCGTAGTCTTACCACATACCACACTCTTCTCTGTTTGCGTACATTAAGACAAACCCGTAGTCTCATCACATACCACGGCATTCTCCGTTTGCGTACATTAAGAAAAACCTGTAGTCTCATCACACACCACAGCCGTCTCTGTTTGCGTACATTTAGACAAACAGGTAGTCTCATCACACACCACGGCATTCTCCGTTTGCGTACATTTAGACAAACCCGTAGTCTCACCACACACCACGCTCTTCTTTGTTTGCGTACACTTGGCGCGTATCCAGGCATACTCACGTACGCCAATGCTTACACTTCGTCAACAAAATTGAACAAATTAAAGGTTCAAATATGCAAAAAAACTGAGGGGGGTAAGGGCTATGAAGAATGAAGAATAGGTATCAGCCTGCCACTTCTCCCAGTTTGGTTAAAACCGCCTCTGTGGTGAAATGGTTATGATGTCCGCCTCGACAGCGGACGACCAGTGTTTAATCCCCGGTCGGGTCTTGCCAAAGACTTGAACGTTGTAGTAGTTATTTCTCTTCATGGTGCTAAGTGTTGCAGTCGCGTGAACTGGCGTAAGGATAAGCGTCGAATAAGCACTGATATGTACACAGGAAACGCCGTAAAATGACTGGAATACATTTTTCGGCAATGTATCATTTCCCATTAACATTTGTAAACATCATCTGTTTCATCGAAACAGATATATAATATCATAAAACATACAAGAAATAACACGTGAAACATGGCAGTATTTCATTTGTTTAAACAAACATATCATATCTAGTAGCACATGCACGCTATCAGAGCACTAGATGAGTGGCATAATTCATGTTCTTGAATCAGTATCAGAACTCCAAACCATTTGGTGTGCTTTCTCGAAAGACTAAGGTCTGAATTAATATAGTGTGTCTTCCTACCATACGCATACTTAATATCAACGAGCTTTATCATCGAAATTAATCGTGTATCTGTGATCTAAGTGCATCCGTGATTTAAGTACATCCGAGATCTAAGTGCACCCTTGTTCGATTTAAAACCACATTAACCAACAAGGAAGACCAAGCTATGTTTATACATAAACGACCAGTCAATGTTTGCTCTATTTCGCCTGATATACAATTAGTAGATCATTGGACGAGAGCCCAGCCCCGATGGCTCAATCGGTAGCGATGCGGGCTGTCAATATAGGGGATGTGTGTTAGAACTCCAGCTCATCCTTAATTCTTTCCGACGTTTGACAAAAGTCACTGTAACTCGCGTCATTCGTTTTCCACCAATGGGCTTATAGTCTATGTGGAAAACAAGCCAAACCAGGAAGTATGGTGTGGGAAAGCCATAAACACAAGAGTAGGTGAAATGGCCGCCGTGATATGACTGCAAAATGGTTGAAAACGGGGTTAAACCCTAATCAATCAATATGTCATACGGCGAGAACATATCTGAAATTACGGATGATTAACTCAGCAGGATGAGGGCTAATTATTTACCTGATATAAACGACGTCCGATAGCTTATGTATGCAACATATAACATTTGAAAACGTTGTTGAAAAGGGAGAACTACCTCAAAACAATCTATTTCTGCTTTTTTCTATTTTCAGTCTTTTCCACGGATGTTTGCAATCAAGACGAATCAGTCAAACTGGAAGCAGATATCGACCGGGTTAATAAAACATGAATCGATGTATAATTAAGTTTAAACTAAATCTAGGCAAAATTTTTTAAACTCCGATTTCATAATTAATTCAGTACGTGTGTTAAAATAATTAGTTTTTAAATAATTAGTTTTTAAATAATTAGTTTTTATTTGAAAGTGAACGGATTCAGTATTGAATTTGTGAACATTGCTAAATTACACATTTTAATTAATTTATCTATATAGTTTAACAGAGAATGGAGACGAGTATCGGTCAGTAAGTGAATATGCGGGAGGTAACTTAACCAACTATATCAATTCTGACAATGATCCAGCCTATTGGTTGTTCAAAAGTGCGCCCACCACTTAACAAAGATAATATCTATTCCGTGTAAACATAAACAAAATGTGGGATATAAACAGGTAATCCTATTAAACTAACCGAGAACGCGGATGTCTTCAAATTACTGCTTTTAACTAGCACCCGTGCGAGTTTTCAGTGTGTTAGGGAAATCTCGATGCACCCCAGATCCCCCTTTGTTCCATGGCAATATTATGTACATGTATGTGCTAAAAAGTTCTCCTAGAATGCATCAGATGCAATGTTGGATTTAAAAACAATCCCGGGGGAGCATGCACGTCTGTGCGTATACTTGATTTTAATCTTAGTACGCCCCTGGTACATTAAGACAAACCCGTAGTCTCATCACATACTATGGCCGTCTCTTTTGATTACATTTAGACAAACCCGTAGTCTCACCACACATTATGGCCTTCTTTGTTTGCGTACATTAAGACAAACATATTGTCTCATTACACAATATGGCCTTCTCTGTTTGCGTACATTTAGACAAACCCGTAGTCTCATCACAAACCACGCTCTTCTTTGTTTGCGTACATTAAGACAAACCCGTAGTCTCAACACACAATATGGCCTTCTCTGTTTGCGTACATTTAGACAAACTCGTAGACTCACCACACACCATGCTCTTCTCTGTTTACGTATGTTTAGACAAACCCGTAGGCTCACCACACACCATGGCCTTCTTTGTTTACATACATTAAGATGAATTCGTAGTACCCACCACACACCACAGCCATGTCTGTTTGCGTAGATTTAGACAAAATCGTAGTCTCACGACACACCGCGGTCTTTTCTGTATGCGTACATTTTGAAAAAAAAGTAATACCATCAAACTATAATGCATTCTTTGTTTGCATACATTAAGACAAATCCGTAGTCTTACCGCACACCATGGTCTTCTCTGAGTGTGTACATTTAGACATACCCGTAGTCTCATCACACAATATGGCCTTCTTTGTGTGCGTACATCAAGAAAAATCCGTAGTCTCATCATAAACATTTAGACAAACTCATGGTCTCACAACTCACCACAGTCTTCTGTGTTTGCGTACATTTAGTCAAACATGTAGTCTCATCACACATTATGGTCTTCTTTGTTTACGTACATTTAGACAACCCCGTAGTCTCACCACACACAACGCACTTCTTTGTTTGCGTACATTTAGGCAAACCCGTAGTCTCAACACACACCACGGCATTCTCTGTTTGCGTACATTAAGACAAACCCATAGTCACACAACACCCCACGGCCATCTTTGTTTGCGTACATTAAGACAAACCCGTACTCTCACCACAAACCACGGCCTTCTCTGTGTGCATACATGTAGACAAACCCGTAGTCTCACCACACACCACGCTATTCTCTGTTTGTGTATATGAAGACAAACCCTTAATCTCATCATACAATATGGCTCTCTCTGTTTGCATATGTTTAGACAAACTCGTAGTCTCACAACACACCGCAGCTGTATCTGTTTGCGTACATTTTAGACAAACCCCGGATATAATTCCTAAAAAAGCTAGACATTTAGCTTACTTTGTAATTTCCATGATAACTCTTTATGCAAAACATTTATGTAAAACTCTGATCAGGATCTAATCCATAGACCATTGAATTATCTGTTGGTATTGAATAAAACACAGATTACGCTATAGGAATTATGAGGGCTGATCTGAATCTAAACGGTTCAAAAGTGTCTGAAGACTCTATATCCTGTTTCGAGGACCGTATTAGTTTATGTATCAAGTCATACGGAAATAGATGCATTATCATATAATGTTATGTATACGACCATTATGAACGTTGATACGACTACTGATAATAACGGGCTCGTCTGAGGTTTTTTACTGGGCGAAAAGCAAAGCTAATATTAGCAGACAGACCCCGCATAATAACTATTAGGATTTAATGTATTCCGTCTTTATCGGAGCATTTTGGTATGACAGTGACGGTGATTTTGTAGTGATTATTTTTAGCAATTCAACAAGAAGATAATACAATGCACTGTTTGACATTCGTCCATTTAAGCGCGTAACAGTTTGACATGCATATGTGTACCGCCTACTTAAATAATATTCATAGTAATACACTCTGCTTGAAATAATGTAAACAGGTTCGGAACGCGATATTGTTTAGCGATAACCCAAAGACAAAGGAAGAAGTGAATACTTTTGATATCCCTGTGAGAATGTTTGGATAAAAGAAATTGATGCAATACTTTGATGCTTTGAACAGTTTATAAGGTAAGCATAAACACGAGTCATTATAAACATGAAATGTATCTGTTTATGGTACATAAAACTGACGTTTTGGGAAGGGACACATAGTTCAGGTTTCTCTAGTCGAATGCGCTTTTATGTTTTGACTGTTCACATTTAATTCTGTTTCCGTTGAAATGTGACCTCAGTGTTTGTTTTCCATCGTTGAAAAAAGACCCAACACAACATTTCAACATTATATTTAAAACAAAAAAATCGGTTGGAGAGCTCATTGAAAGAGCCGATGAATTCCTCATCCTTAAAAAACCATTGGCAATGTCAATCCCGGGCTCGACCCTAACACATTTGTAGGTTGCACCATCTAATGATACAAGTTTGATACTTTGTCATATTGTAGCTAGGCATATGATTCAATTTAGACCTAGCGCGAGGTCCATAGTAGATATAATTAATGTTGCATACGTCTTTCCGCACGTCAGAGTGCACGATTTGGTCTTAAGTTGTTAGAGGTGTGGCATAAGACAAAGGAAACAAAAAAATATGACAGATATTGTAGTAACACTATGTTTGAAGTCCATCGTCAACATTGAGATCTACCTTTTGAACTATTTAGAGACCACAAGCCCCACCCTCTCTTCGCTGAGCTACCATCAACTCTCGATCAACTTAGACACATGGTTAGATAGGATAAAGCCTAGGTCATTAGGTCATAATTTAAAAAATCCTTCTTACATTTTTTATTTAATCTGCACGAACATTCACCGATCATTCGTTTTAATATAGTATCGGTCAAGTTCGAAACTGGGTCACATGAGGTCAAACACTATGTCACTGGGTCACATTTGATCAAAACCCTTTGAACACTCTAGAGGCCACATTTCTTATCCGAGTGTATTCATATCATCCTTCTTGATGTAATCTCGGTGGAATTCAAAACTGGTTCAAATGGGGTCACACTCTAGATCACTACCTTAAAGTTAAAAACATCAACTTTTGAACACTCTAGAGGTCACATTTGTCATCTAATATTCATGACAGTGCATAAGAACATGCATATCCACCAAACCTGGGCTAAGTTAAAAACTGTGTAAAGTGGGTTCGGACACTAAAGCACAAGGTCAAATTTAAGAATAATATTGTGAACACTCGACTGGTCACATTTCTCTTTCCATGTATATCACATTATATCAGAACAGTCATTGCTATCAAATCTCAATCGTGGTTTATGTTAAATAAGAAATGAAGTTAATACTCTAGAGACCTTTTTTTAAAAATTCAACTTCACACAATCTCGGGAATTTTAGCAATTGGGTCGACAAACATTGTGAACACGCTAAAGGCCACATTTTTTCATTCAACCTTCATGAAAGTTCATCAGAATGTTTGCTTTGATCGAATCTCAGTCACCTTTGAAACATGGTCTCATGGGGTCCAAAACTATATCACTAGGTCTAATTTAGGGGAAAACATTGTGAATACTTTATTAGCCCGATCGTGGGAAATGTTACAAGCTGACATTTATTGGCAGTGAAGGTTCAGATCAACCTGTACATCTGCTCCGTCTGATCATAATATACACAAATAGAACAAGCTTCTCTAAGTAATATTTGAACAGTGAATATCTTGATAAAACTGTGAACAGACTGATCTGGAACTACACTATTTACAAAAGTCAACTTACAAATGTTCCAATTAACGAGCTCATATCATTATTATATGTCGGCGAAACCACAGAATGAACGACCTACAAGGTATGCGTTTGTATTAAACTTTTACTATTAATCTGCATTTCAGGGAAAATTAGCAAACTACGGATGCGTAAAACATAATTATGGCTTCTGGATCCCAATCTTTTTATAAAGGATCTGACGAGGTATACAACCAAGACTGTGACGTTTGTCTGTCAAAAGATGAAACTTCGGAGGCAATATCCTACTGTAATATATGTTGTGAGCACCTCTGTCAGTCATGTGATATGGCACACAGACGGGCTAAGGTGACGAGAGACCATACGATTCTGACAGGGGAAAATGTACCATCAGGATCTACAAGGATAAAGCCAACGCTACCATTTATGTTATGTGATACACATAAAACCTCGTTACTCGATACATACTGTACCACTCACGAACAGGTCATCTGTCCTGCATGTAAAATGACGAACCATACAACATGTAAAACAGGCGAAGTCAGCAGGCATAGTGCTAAACTTGATGTTGGAAAGGAGCTTAAGAAAGTCGCTAATAGTCTGAGAGACTTGACAAATAAGTATGACAACCTTACAAAGAACAGACACACTGATAAATCAACCCTGGTGTCTCAAATACGGAATTGCCGTAGCAACATGCAACAATTCCGCAATGATATTAATGACAAGCTGGATAAACTTGAAAAGAAAATGTCTTCTGAAATCCGACAAATTGAAGAAACGTTGACAAAAGAGATCGACGGTCACGTGAAGTTAGCCAATGACATTTTACACAAAATCGGGGATCTAGACAAATCTTTGTCGGAATGTGAGAAAACGCAGGGAAATGACGTAATGTTTGTCGGGTTGAAGAAAGCGTCTTCACGTGCAGGTGAATATGGTGTTATTATTGGTGAAATCCAGAAAGAAATTTGCCCAATAAAGATTTGTTTTCAATCCAATGGCGTCTTATCTGACCGTATCCAGCAGTTACAATCACTGGGCACTGTCGGTAATAACATACCAATTGATTCCGGTCCAAACCAGATGTCTATACTGAACATGTCTGTGAAGGAAAAACGGGCAATAAATGTGATGTCAAGTACAGTATGTGGATGTACATTTATGCCTGACGGGCATGCCGTACTCGCATGTGGCATAGATGGTCTTAAATTGTTTGACGAAAACTTCAGTTTTAAAACCAAGTTATCCGTTACATCAGTAGATGTGTCTACTATCAATGATACTGACGTCATAATTACACAAGATAACCGCAAAAAACTCAAGCGGGTAAGGATATTCCCGGGGATGGTGGCAAAGAAAACGTTGAAAATGGATAGAGACTGTTACAGTGTAGATGTTTATGGTGAAAAGATCTACGTTACCTGTCATGATGATCCCGGTAATGGTGAAGTACGAGTACTCAACATGGACGGTAATGTACAGAGAAGGCTGGGTGTGGATAACGGTAAATACATATTTACAAGGCCTTGGTGTGTTAAAGTCAACAAAGACGGGAGTAAGCTATTTGTCTCTGATATGCACTCTAACACTGTAACATGTTTGAACAATCATGGTTACGTGATATACCGGTACTCTGACACAGATTTGAAGACAACCCTCGGAATGTATGTGGATGCAGAAGATAACCTGTTAGTGTGTGGATTAAATTCTCACAATGTACATATGATCCGAGATGATGGTAGAAAAGAGAGGATATTGTTGTCAGGGAAGGACGGGATACACTTGCCAATGTGTATATCGTTCAGACCCAGTGATGGTTGCCTAGTGGTTGGTTTACATAACAAGGCTAAAACTGAAAAGTTGATCATGTTCTGTACTAGATAAGCTCACGAGTGTCCTGAACAGACTTTTTATTTTGTCTTATAACATACCGTTGATTCTGTCGTTTTCTATTTGCATATGTTCAATTGAAAAAATTATGTAAACAATTGAAATTGACCATAATTTGAATAGCCGTCTTTTCCACCATTGTTGATAATTTCTATTTGCGTATGAGAGATTAGCATATATGGATGATACGTGTAGTAGGCCCCGTAATAATGTCTAAAATGTGTAATCGTGTAAGTTATTATCTTAGACGCGTTACACGAAAGTCGATATTCGGATGATTTGAAAAAAAATGGTAGTTAAGATCAAACTATGTATGCTTCTTGTATTTGTAATGTCGGCGTCTTTTGTTCAGTTAGTCAAAATGAAATAGGAAATTTGTCCATGAGATCTTTTGTCCGTTTTTCTGTTCTAAAGACGTGACTGTGGCGGTGTGTACGACAAGCTAGCCGTTGCGGAAGATCCTGATCAGAATGTATATAGGTTAAGGCTGACCTGGATCTTCACTTCTCACAACGTGCATTTTGTTTTACAATCAAAAAACTATTCCGGTAGACTTTAAGCATATTTGTCACAAAATATCCTGGCAAAACAATACGGGTCAAGCTAACTCTGCACATTATTTCTGTAAATGTTATCTAATTCTTGTTAAATGCATTTACTTGAAATATTTGTTTTAACAATATCAAGTTGAAAAGGCAATTAGGTAGGTAATACTGTAAAATAAGCTTTGTATATCAAATAAGGTAATTTTTTACTGCAATTTCTTGACATTTTCATTTTACTTAACTTTTATAAACCAATATCTTTTAAATAATAGTTTAATTTATGAGTATAATTAATTGTTCTAATTATTATAGATTAGTGTCACTTCAGCCAAAAGTTGGTTGAGTCGCACATACAAACAGTGAAGATTTGGATGAGCCTTATCGTTCCTGTAGTTTTAGCACACACCAACCACAGCCTTCTCTGTACGCGTACACTTAGACAAGTCAAGGATATATTTCGAAAAGAAAAATGTAGCCTCACCTGTAACTTTCATGACACCTCTCTATGTAAAACATATATGCATCAGTCTGATCGAGATCTACACGCTTTGCTATCTAATTTATCAATAGACCATTACAGTAGCTGTTGGTGTGAACTAAACACTGACCACGCTTTAGGAATGTGCTGGTTGATCTGAATAAAAACGGGTCGCAAATGTTCAAAGGCCTTATATACTGTGTCGGGGATCTTATTAGTTTGCGTATCAAGTATTAATAGGGTGAGTCCACACTGTTGACTTTAAACCAGGATATATTTGAGTGTTCGTTTTAAAGAAATTAGCCCCATACCTCACTTGAATACAGGACGAACCGTTTAGGGACTTTAACAAGTATCCAAGTATAAAAAGGCCCGTCTGAGCCTCACTGTTCGCCTTTAAGCTAAGACGTGTTTGTTTGTTAATAGATTACACAGAAACTACATATGCATGTATACATACAGTAGGAAGATTTAAGGACTTTTACACGTATGAATAGGCCCACCTGAGTCCTCACTGTTCGCCTTTAAGCCAAGACGTGTTTGTTTGTTAATATATTATACAGTAACTAACATCATAGGACTTATGCATGTATACATACAGTACGAATAATTTGGACTTTAACATACATACATAAGTAATTGTTTTAACAGGCTCATCTGGATCCTCATTGTTCGCTTTTAAGGTTTTAGGTGTTTTAAGATTTTGATTGTACATCATACAGAAACAAACATCATAAGAGATATGCATGTATACACACAGTACGAACAATTTGGACTTTAACATGTATTAACAGGCTCATCTGAATCCTTACTGTTCGCTTGTAGTTGTTTGTTAGTTCATTACAAAGAAACTATCGTTGAACCTATATATAAGGTATAAATAGTATTATTGTCGGTGTTTTGTTATATCCCATATATAGTTTTGTGTTATATAATTTTGTATATTTTTGTGTTAGATTTTAGATACATGTACTACTGAATAATGCTTAATAAACAGTGTATGCTTACAATTTTGATATATACTTTATTTTTCAAATGTACTCTCTTGAAGACATGACATGTCTCTGGTTGTATTTACACAATTCCCGTACAAGCATGTCGTCGAATACTTTAAATAAGGGGTAGTTGATTACAACAACGTTGTGTTCATATAGGCAATGTACTAATGCCAGTGGGGGGAGTGGACAACGCGTTACCCGAGTTATAACCGCTAACACATACCCACGGCTGACACTACTCTAATACTGATTCGTATCAGGAACAGTTGAATTAGAGACTAGGATTCATCGCTAAAGATAAACTCTGTTTAGTCATGTTTCTCGAGGTGGGTACTTAAATCACTACCACACCGATATAAAAAAGTTATTTCACAATCTAATTCGAACCTGGGACCATATGAATTAGAGGTCTGAAGTCACAAACCTATCTGAAATATGTTCAGTTACAAGAAATCTACATTACAAATAATTCATGTCGTTGTCATCTCTCTCGAGGCGAGCACTCGCACCACTACCCTATCGAGATAATATTCTTGAACAAGAGAATCCGAACTCTTCAATAATCGTAATTTGTGTAGTTGTCATCTCTCTCAAAGCGAGCACTCGTACCACTACCCCACCGAGATAATATTCTTTAACAAGAGAATCTGAACTCTTCAATACACGTAATTTGTGTCGTTGTCATCTCGCTCGAAGCGAGAACTCGCACCACTACCCTATCAAGATAATATTCTTGAACAAGAGAATCCGAACTCTTCAATACACGTAATTTGTGTAGTTGTCATCTCTCTCGAAGCGAGCACTCGCACCACTACCCCACCGAGATAATATTCTGGAGCAAGAGGTCCGAACTCTACAATACAGTAAGATACGTCGTTTTCATCTCTCTCGAGGTGGGCATTAGCACCGCTACCCAATCGAGATAATATTCTTGAGCAAGAGTTCCGAACTCTATATTACACCTAATTTATAAAGTTGTCATCCCTCCCGAGGCGGGCACTCGAACCACTACCCCATCGAGATAGTTCTTATTTCACAAACTGATTCAAACCAGGAACCATATGAACAAGAGTTCCGAACTTTACATTACACGTTATCTATGTAGTTGTCATCTCTCTCTCGATGCTGTCATTCTAACGACTACCCCATCGAGATATTTCTTATTTCACAAACTGATTCAAACCAGGAACCATTTGAACATGAGGTCCGAACTTTACCCTTCACATAATTTATGTCTTTGACATCATTTTCGAGGCGGTCACTCTAACGACTACCCCCATCGAGCTTGTTCTTATTTCACAAACTGGTTCAAACCAGAAACCATTTAAACAGGAGGTTCGAACATACCCTTCACATACTTTATGTCGTTGACATTATTTCACAAACTGATTCAAACCTTAACCTTTTAATCAAGAGGTCTGGAATCACGAACTTATCTTAAACAACTATTCAGTTACAAGAATTACAAGCGATTTACATGCTATTTTATTCAAAGCCACTATCATTGAAGCCATACACAAACAGTTCGTTTACAAAGATAAACTATTGAATATAATAAAAGGTTGAATACCCAAGACAAGTGATGTTAAGATGACTGGTTTGTTAACTTTAAAGATATGTTGGCGCCGTTTAGTTATGTTTAATCTTATTTGTGTTACATCGATTGGGAAACAAGCTGTCAGCTTACATTTATGACGCTCGATGTCTGCTTTCTGGAGACTTAACTAGTACTCGCGCCATTTCGTGGAAAAATCCTAAAGGCAGAATCCGCTCATCACGGGATTCGAATGTGGGACATCTGGTGCGAAAAGCCGACGCTCTACCTCTTCGTTGTTTATCAACTTGGCTACATTATTTAATGAGCCTGTTGCTGAAAAAGAATTCACCAGCCATAATGATATTTGGCAATCATCGGTATCCAAAAGAACGACCCCCCATTATTTTTGTTCATTATGCCATATAGCATGCCCCACATCGATGGGGGATACCTCGTTGGTGTAGTCGTAGAGCGTACACCCCGGTGCGAAAAGTTGCGGATTCGATACAAGGCAGGTTCATACAAAATACTTTCTAAACGATATATACTGATGGCTTTCCCTCCTTCGCACTCAGCATTGTGGGGTAAGCATAACGACTGACTCACCGGTATCAGGATAAATAGAACTGAAGTTCGTGTAACTAAAGTTACCACCGACACGCCGTGATATAACTGAACAATAGTGGAACATGACGTTAAACTCCATGCCAACATAAAAACACAAAACAAACAATTTGCGGTACATTTGCAATTGTGAATATTGTCAATGAGAATATAACTTGTCGCTGTGCAAGAAACAGTCCTCGTAAAATGTATGCATGCCACAGAGCGAGATGATTGTGTGAAGTCAGGTTTGTGGGGTTAGTATTACGACTGACTCGCTGGTATTAGAAAAAATGGCCAGAAGGAACCACCACAAAACAAACAACTTGCGGTACATTTGCAATTGTGAATATAACTTGTGCAAGCAACAGTCCTCGTTATTGTATGAATGCCGCAGAGCGAGATGATAGCTTTAAGTGTCATTTGTTAAGATGTCTTAAACCTTTGCCACATACAAAAAATCTACAAAAGACGACTTTGAAAGCATCTCCGCAATACTTTTGAATTGATCAGCCAATTGACGTTTTATTATTGAATACAAATAAAAACAGTGTGGTAAAATGAGAAATTGTTCATTATTGGCAGTTCCTCTTTTTCCTCACAATGTTTTAAAAGTCATCTGCTACAGATGCGTCAACATGCGTCTACACGTAGGAACAGGTTGAATTGACTGGAAGACACTTTTTATAGTGAGTTTGTATGTGATAGTTATACGTACACATCATTTATTTAAAACAAAATATGAAACGTTAAGTCAAAGTGTCTACAAGTTCAGTTATGTTTTGATCGTTATTAACACATTGAAGGTCCTATTTCTCTGAGGTACGCATTCTTGTTCAGCGCTGTATCCAGTTTTAAATAATAAGATTGTCAATCACCTTATGCTTGATCGCAAAATAAACAATAAGAAAGATAACAATGTACGTTTAGTTTATGCAAAGTGACACAATATTACCTCCCTTTAAGTATTTTACATTTAGAATGTCTTGCGGATGCGTATATAGCCTATTCTGGAGTTTCACTGGTCGTATATTCCCGAAGTTCGGTTAACGTGTAGGGTGGCTCTATGTTCGTAACTGTATGCCTTATACACGATTGGTATTCCTAACCCTAACACACATAGAGATGCCTCTGGAAACATTGCTCATAATGAGCAATTTCGCTTTTGTTACATTGCTTTCATCTCTATTCAGTAATTACTCTCATTAAAACAGATATTTGACAATTTTGATGAAATATTTTCAAAGTTGTCTGCTACAGATTTGTGTTATGAGGGAAAGGGTTACCGACAATAGTCGAAATTTCTGCAGGGGTTTCCGTCACAGTTATTATTGAAGATGATGGGAGCCACGGGAGTTAACTCCTGTCATGTTTAACGGTGCAAACTATCTTATGAAAGTTTAAGACTCGGCTGTGTACTATCCGCTGTATTTGTGTTATCAATTCGTCATCAGTCGTACCTGAAATACTTTAAACATGGAAGTAATGGCTTCCTCTTCCTTTACGCTTTTAATTGTGGGATACGTGTTATAACTGACTCACTGGTGTCAGGATAAAGGGACCGAAACACTGGGAATACCATCATGTAACTGACTCACTGGTGTCAGGATAAAGGGACCAAAACAATGAAAATATTGCCATGTAGCTGACTCGATGGTGTCAGGATATAGGGACCAAAACAATGAAAATATTGCCATGTAACTGGTTCGCCGGTGTCAGGTTAAAGGGACCAAAACAATGAAAATATTGCCATGTAGCTGACTCGCTGGTGTCAGAATAAAGGGACAAAAACACTGAAAATACTGCCATGTAACTGGCTCGCTGGTGTCAAAATAAAGGTACCAAAACACTGGGAATACTGTCATGTAACTGACTCGCTGGTGTCAAAATAAAGGTACCAAAACACTGAAAATACTGTCATGTAACTGACTCGTTGGTGTCAAAATAAAGGTACCAAAACACTGGGAATACTGTCATGTAACTGACTCGCTGGTGTCAGGATAAAGGGACCGAAACACTGGGAATACCATCATGTAACTGACTCACTGGTGTCAGGATAAAGGGACCAAAACAATGAAAATATTGCCATGTAGCTGACTCGCTGGTGTCAGGATAAAGGGACAAAAACACTGAAAATACTGTCATGTAACTGGCTCGCTGGTGTCAGGATAAAGGGACCAAAACACTGGGAATACTGTCATGTAACTGACTCGATGGTGTCAAGATAAGGGGACCAAAACACTGGAAATACTGTCATGTAACTGACTCGCTGGTGTCAGGATAAAGGGACAAAACACTGGAAAATACTGTCATTAACTGTTTCGCTTGTGTCAGGATAAAGGGACCAAAACACTGGTAATACTGTCATATAACTGATTTGCTGGTGTCAGAATAAAGGGACGAAAACACTGGAAATACTGTCATTAACTGACTCGCTGGTGTCAGGATAATGGGAACAAAACACTGGAAAGACTTTCATGTAACTGACTCGTTGGTGTCAGTATAAAGGGACCAAAACACTTGAATACTGTCATGTAACTGGTTCATTGGTGTCTGTATAAAGGGACCAAAACACTGGAAATACTGTCATGTAACTGATTCGTTGGTGTCAGGATAAAGGGACCAAAACACTGTAAATACTGTTATTAACTGACTCGCTGGTGTCAGGATAAAGGGACCAAAACACTGGAAATACTGTCATGTAACTGACTCGATGGTTTCAAGATAAGGGGACCAAAACACTGGAAATACTGTCATGTAACTGACTCGCTGGTGTCAGGATAAAGGGACAAAACACTGGAAAATACTGTCATTAACTGTTTCGCTTGTGTCAGGATAAAGGGACCAAAACACTGGTAATACTGTCATATAACTGATTTGCTGGTGTCAGAATAAAGGGACGAAAACACTGGAAATACTGTCATTAACTGACTCGCTGGTGTCAGGATAATGGGAACAAAACACTGGAAAGACTTTCATGTAACTGACTCGTTGGTGTCAGTATAAAGGGACCAAAACACTTGAATACTGTCATGTAACTGGTTCATTGGTGTCTGTATAAAGGGACCAAAACACTGGAAATACTGTCATGTAACTGATTCGTTGGTGTCAGGATAAAGGGACCAAAACACTGTAAATACTGTTATTAACTGACTCGCTGGTGTCAGGATAAAGGGACCAAAACACTGGAAATACTGTCATGTAACTGACTCGCTGGTGTCAGGATAAAGGGACCAAAACACTGGAAATACTGTCATTAACTGACTCGCTTCTGTTAGGATAAAGGGACCAAAACACTGGAAATACTGTCATTAACTGACTCGGTGGTGTCAGCATAAAGGGATCAAAACACTGGAAATACTTTCATGTAACTGACTCGTTTGTCTCAGTATAAAGGGACCAAAACACTGGAAATGCTGTCATGTAACTGACTCGATGGTGAAAGGATTAAGTGACCAAACCACTGGAAATACTGTCATGTAACTGACTCGATGGTGTCAGGATAAAGGGATCAAAACACTGGAAATACTGCCATGTAACTGACTCCATGGTGTCAATATAAGGGGACCAAAACAATGGAAATACTGTCATGAAACCGACTCGATGGTGTCAGTATAAAGGGACCAAAACACTGGGAATACTGTCATGTAACTGATTTGTTGGTGTCAAGATAAAGGGACCAAAACCCTGGAAATACTGTCATGTAACTGACTCGTTCATGTCAGGATAAAAGGACCAAAACACTGAAATACTGTCATATAACTTACTGGCTGGTGTCAGAATAAGGGGACCAAAACACTGGGAATACTGTCATGTAACTGATTCGTTGGTGTCAGAATAAAAGGACAAAAACACTGGAAATACTGTCATGTAACTGACTCGCTGGTGTCAGGATAAAGGGACCAAAACACTGGGAATACTGTCATGTAACTGACACCTTGGTGTCAGGATAAAGGACCAAAACACTGCTAATACTGTCATGTAACTGACTCACTGGTGTCAAGATAAAGGGACCAAAACACTGGAAATACTGTCATGTAACTGACTCGATGGTGTCAAGATAAAGGGACCAAAACACTGAAAATACTGCCATGTAACTGACTCGCTTGTGTCAGGATAAAGGGACCAAAACAATGGGAATACCGTCATGTAACTGATTTGCTGGTGTCAGGATAAAGGGACCAAAACACTGAAAATACTGCCATGTAACTGACTCGATGGTGTCAAGATAAAGGGACCAAAACACTGAAAATACTGCCATGTAACTGACTCGCTTGTGTCAGGATAAAGGGACCAAAACAATGGGAATACCGTCATGTAACTGATTTGCTGGTGTCAGAATAAAGGGACAAAAACACTGAAAATACTGCCATGTAACTGGCTCGCTGGTGTCAAAATAAAGGTACCAAAACACTGGGAATACTGTCATGTAACTGACTCGCTGGTGTCAAAATAAAGGTACCAAAACACTGAAAATACTGTCATGTAACTGACTCGTTGGTGTCAAAATAAAGGTACCAAAACACTGGGAATACTGTCATGTAACTGACTCGCTGGTGTCAGGATAAAGGGACCGAAACACTGGGAATACCATCATGTAACTGACTCACTGGTGTCAGGATAAAGGGACCAAAACAATGAAAATATTGCCATGTAGCCGACTCGCTGGTGTCAGGATAAAGGGACAAAAACACTGAAAATACTGTCATGTAACTGGCTCGCTGGTGTCAGGATAAAGGGACCAAAACACTGGGAATACTGCCATGTAACTGACTCGATGGTGTCAAGATAAGGGGACCAAAACACTGGAAATACTGTCATGTAACTGACTCGCTGGTGTCAGGATAAAGGGACAAAACACTGGAAAATACTGTCATTAACTGTTTCGCTTGTGTCAGGATAAAGGGACCAAAACACTGGTAATACTGTCATATAACTGATTTGCTGGTGTCAGAATAAAGGGACGAAAACACTGGAAATACTGTCATTAACTGACTCGCTGGTGTCAGGATAAAGGGACAAAACACTGAAATACTGCATGTAACTGACTCGTTGGTGTCAGTATAAAGGGACCAAAACACTTGAATACTGTCATGTAACTGGTTCATTGGTGTCTGTATAAAGGGACCAAAACACTGGAAATACTGTCATGTAACTGATTCGTTGGTGTCAGGATAAAGGGACCAAAACACTGTAAATACTGTTATTAACTGACTCGCTGGTGTCAGGATAAAGGGACCAAAACACTGGAAATACTGTCATGTAACTGACTCGATGGTTTCAAGATAAGGGGACCAAAACACTGGAAATACTGTCATGTAACTGACTCGCTGGTGTCAGGATAAAGGGACAAAACACTGGAAAATACTGTCATTAACTGTTTCGCTTGTGTCAGGATAAAGGGACGAAAACACTGGTAATACTGTCATATAACTGATTTGCTGGTGTCAGAATAAAGGGACGAAAACACTGGAAATACTGTCATTAACTGACTCGCTGGTGTCAGGATAATGGGAACAAAACACTGGAAAGACTTTCATGTAACTGACTCGTTGGTGTCAGTATAAAGGGACCAAAACACTTGAATACTGTCATGTAACTGGTTCATTGGTGTCTGTATAAAGGGACCAAAACACTGGAAATACTGTCATGTAACTGATTCGTTGGTGTCAGGATAAAGGGACCAAAACACTGTAAATACTGTTATTAACTGACTCGCTGGTGTCAGGATAAAGGGACCAAAACACTGGAAATACTGTCATGTAACTGACTCGCTGGTGTCAGGATAAAGGGACCAAAACACTGGAAATACTGTCATTAACTGACTCGCTTCTGTTAGGATAAAGGGACCAAAACACTGGAAATACTGTCATTAACTGACTCGGTGGTGTCAGCATAAAGGGACCAAAACACTGGAAATACTTTCATGTAACTGACTCGTTTGTCTCAGTATAAAGGGACCAAAACACTGGAAATGCTGTCATGTAACTGACTCGATGGTGAAAGGATTAAGTGACCAAACCACTGGAAATACTGTCATGTAACTGACTCGATGGTGTCAGGATAAAGGGATCAAAACACTGGAAATACTGCCATGTAACTGACTCCATGGTGTCAATATAAGGGGACCAAAACAATGGAAATACTGTCATGAAACCGACTCGATGGTGTCAGTATAAAGGGACCAAAACACTGGGAATACTGTCATGTAACTGATTTGTTGGTGTCAAGATAAAGGGACCAAAACCCTGGAAATACTGTCATGTAACTGACTCGTTCATGTCAGGATAAAAGGACCAAAACACTGGAAATACTGTCATATAACTTACTGGCTGGTGTCAGAATAAGGGGACCAAAACACTGGGAATACTGTCATGTAACTGATTCGTTGGTGTCAGAATAAAAGGACAAAAACACTGGAAATACTGTCATGTAACTGACTCGCTGGTGTCAGGATAAAGGGACCAAAACACTGGGAATACTGTCATGTAACTGACACCTTGGTGTCAGGATAAAGAACCAAAACACTGCTAATACTGTCATGTAACTGACTCACTGGTGTCAAGATAAAGGGACCAAAACACTGGAAATACTGTCATGTAACTGACTCGATGGTGTCAAGATAAAGGGACCAAAACACTGAAAATACTGCCATGTAACTGACTCGCTTGTGTCAGGATAAAGGGACCAAAACAATGGGAATACCGTCATGTAACTGATTTGCTGGTGTCAGGATAAAGGGACCAAAACACTGGAAAT